>JAPYZP010001727.1:0-15415 GCA_030522985.1 Torymus sinensis | reverse complement strand
AATATTTAAGGAAGCTTATCCCCGTATTTATTAACAAGGGTAGGTTCTACTGTCTGGGGAGCAGATTTTTATCAGACTTCAGGAGACGTTTTTTTCTATCTAAAAACAAACCCTACTAGGCTTAGTTCATTTTCCTACACACCTGCTCTTAACACATGAACTATATTATTAAAAAATATAAATTTTCTAGTAATAGTTTATAAATATTAAGTTTGTCAGCAAATTTTCGGATGCATGACGTCAGATCAATAATCACTTACTGTCTATTTTCATCTACTATTTCAACAATTTTCAAAGTTCTTATATTTGGAAAAAAAAGTTTTAAAGATAACAGTAGCACTCCCGATTAATTATCCATAGATTTAAAAATAATATAGTTTATTGTTTAGAATCAGCACCACACTTTATTTCATTCCTAGCTTCGATTGAATATCAAAGTAGAATATCTATTCGTACAGATCGATGCTTTACCGTTTCTAAAAGTTTGACTTAATCTCAAATGCTGCTACGGCAAATTTTACCTTCCAGATACTGTGAAAAGGACTTTGCGACATCCAATTTAAAAATTCTTTTTTCTTCAGTTCTCACGTTACGTCGTTGTGTCTATTGTCACATTTATGGCGATGTAAAAATCTGAAACAATGATTGTGCATAACTTGTAGCAATGTAAAAATTCCAAGAGTTTATTTGTATAAAAAAAAGAAAAAAACGTATTTACTAAAAAAAGTTTTAAAAGTAAAGTTAACACATACACGTATTTATTTAATAATTTTTAATAACGATAAGAGATTTGTAAGCATGTAGATAATAATCGAAAAAAATATTTTTCAATCATTAAACTTCACCAACCCGTGAACTTATAGAATAGTGGCACGGCCTCACGTTTTACAAAATATATGAATCATGTACTATGACTTAGTAGTTTTATTGTTTTACGAAAAAAAATTTGTAGAGGGTCATGTCATTATAATATCGCTGTTGTGAGATCAAAACATAGTATTTGCGTAACAAAAGCTGTATGTTTATTGGTTAAATAATAATAAGAAGACGATCTGTGACTTTTCGGTAGAAAAAGTAGAGATAACGATTGCTTGAAACACAAGTACATATCTAACCTTAACTAAAAGTACATTGTTCAAATCAATAATCTTGTTCCTGCCAAAGGAGTGTGTACTCATTTCCGCGGAGTTCTCTCTTTGAATTAAATCTATTTAATAAATTTTAATAGAATTCAAGTTTTGTTAAATATTTTATTTATTTATTTCAAACTGTTAATGCAAGTATTATATAGTTATTAATTCGCTATCTTTCAAAGTTTCCATCAAAAAGATTCAAAAGAACTTAAATGAATAAATATACTATCGGCTGTAAACTATAAGTTAATAACAAATTTTAAAACTTATACATATGTGTAGTGAACAACGAAATGATTGAAAAATAGAAATTATTTGTTCTGTTTATTAAAATCTGTCCGATAATAAATTGATAGGTACTGTCACGCACAATTCGTAGGAAATGTTACATGGTTTAACACTTTTTAGAAATTCCTCATAAATCCAAAAAACCCCGTAGAAACCACTCTGTTTGTATACACTAGTTACACTAAAATATTTTAGGAATATAAATGTATTCTCGTAAAATAGAAAATATAAGAAGATTTCTTCAAGATATTTCCACAATATCTGTTCGTTCTAAGTGTTTGAAAAATTACTCGGAACATTTTTGAGTAATAAACGGGATTTTGCAAATTTTTACAAAACGATGTGGATTTGATGCATGGATCTTTTGCACTTTTCGCATTGAGTATTGTACGTGTTGTTGATGAATTTAATTAGTGAAATATCCAGCAAGAGGAAATGAGTCACTAAAAAGCATATCATTCTAGGTGATTAATGACTTATAAGACTCGTTTGCGTGAATTTGCGCGATATGCCATGAATACGTCTACGGTATCTGATTGTTTCGCCCTCTAGTTAAAATGTTCAGTCATTTGACCTGTTGCCATGATGTTTTGGTGTTACAGAAGCAGAGTATGATGGTTCGTCAGCTGGAAGAAGAATTAAGAATGCGTATGCGAGGACCGAGTGTGGAAATGCAACAGCAGATGGAAGTCTTGTACAACGAGAACGAGCATTTGACTCGCGAAATTGCAATACTTCGAGACACGATAAAGGTTTCATGCAGTCATCTAATTATTTAATCATATTTTTTTGCTCCATTCATTCCCTTCATCACATACACGTAAATTAAAACATATTCACATTCGTATAAATTCAGGAAAACCACTAATTTCATTTCCACGCATGGTTGCAGTTCTTGTGGATTATTTTTCAAGTTATAATAAAAAACTTTATAAATCTTTCTGTTTTTATAAAAGCTAAACTTAAATATACACACATGTTATTACCACTGAACACATACATATATGAGACTATAAACTATCCGCCTTTTATAAATTAAACTTATGTGCTTATTATAGAGCTCAACGAAGAGCAAAAGTTATGAAAATAGGTACTCTTTAAATTATAAATGAAGGGAGACACTCGATAAAAATAAATGCTCTCAATAGACTCACATTTTTGTCAAAGTTCACAGATTTCACTCTGAGTAATAATTGTGGTTTTATAAAAATTTAACTATTTTGCAGAATTCGTAGTTAGGTAATGCTTAAAATACTCATATTCTTTTCTACATATATAAATGTTAGAATATTTAATTATTGCAATTATGCTGAAACTGCAAAATGTCTAAAAATATTAAAAAAAAATACAAATCTAAAAAATTTAAATAAATGTGGTAATTGAACGTTTATTTGAATTATTAAGGTTTTGTAATATGTTTTTTTTTATATTTTTATACATTTCCCTGATTGTATTATTTGGGAAGGTGAATTTTTGCATTTCAATGCATCTTTTATATATGAATACAGACATTTATAGTTATTTAAACTTTCTTTTCATTGACATTTTTAGATTAATTTAATCTTGTATGAGTGTTTTTCCACTAACTACGTTTAATTTTAAACATTAATTTTTATTTTAATGTTATCATAAAGATAAGAGATGTATTGAAGTCACAGTAAATACATTTACACTATTAAAAGATTTTATTTATCATGTTATTACTCTGGAACATATGTATATAAATGTATGTTCAAGTTATATTTCTGATTTTTCAACTATGGTTTTTCGCATTTCATAAATAATGGTGTACATGCAGAATAAAAAAGTAAACTATTTCTTAAAATACTTTAGACTAGTACGTATATTTAGGTATACTTATATTCAAGAAATATTTTTTTGAAGTAATATCTGTGAGTTCCCAATAAAACGACTCAAGTCCATTTTTTTCCAAATTTCAGATTCTATAATATTTTTTATATATTTAATTATTTAGGCGAGCAAATTGCCCTTTACACAGTATACATATGCTAAGAACGTAGACGGTGGTAAAATAACAACAAGTAACGACTTTTATATAAATTAGTGCTGAGTAGTGAAGTCTCTTAAAGCTCTCTTGAACGATGCAATAGTGCTAAAGTCGATTATGGAACTAGAAAGAGTATTCCACGATCTCCTTAGTCTGTTGACGGTGGAATGAAAACCTATATTGGAGTTAAACGTATCTTCATACAACGTTCTGAACTCGCGTAGAAAATAGGTAACATTCCGCGCGCTAAATAACAATGTCACTATCTCGAAATTTACATAACCATTGATGACTTTATAAGTAAGCGGCAATCGTGATAACGATGTAGAGATTTAATAGTTTGCAGGCCGCAGCTTTCAGCTCTTGCAGTTTAAATTAATACGCTTCTTTCGTGTGGTAAAGTCGAAATAGACGGCTGAACTCCACGTTTTTGACGACTTCATATTGCATAATCATTAAAAAAAGTAAATTATCTTACAAAAGAGATTTTGGTTATCTAAGAGAAAAGACGTAGATAACATGTTGTATAGTATCGCCTTTAACATAAAATACATATACAAAATTCTGAAACTTTATTTTAGTATTATGAGAATCTAAAATGCTAACAATGATGCTCCAAATCTCCAGTGTGTCACAACATGACAATCGTTGTTTTTAAATCACAAGTCGGTTTGATGTGTTGCTGCTTAATCTAACCGCGCAGAAAGTGTTAAAGAATTCTCCAGTTCTACATCGGTGTATACTACACACACAAACTAAACAACTTCTTAAGGTGGCTTCACATCGTTAATTGGGAAGAGTAATAACATTTTTTTACAATCGTTTGTTCACATGGTATAATGTTAAAAACGATATCACATAATAATATGATTCATAAAGTATCAAAAAAAAATCTTCAATGAAATTTCAATATTGCAAAAGTAGATATCGTCAATTAAAAAAAAGTTCAACTATCAATGATAATCTTTTTTATTTTTGATCCGATACAAAAATTTTGTTCTTTGTGCAATTTCATAGCGAGTCAACGATATCAAAATTGAAAAATTTTCAAAATCTGCAAAGATACAACTATTTGTTTAACTAAACTGTCTAAAAAGCATACACGAATCTATGAACAAGTGGATGTATCTTTGCAGGTTTTGAAAATTTTTCAATTTTCATATCTTTGACTCCCTATGAAATTGCACAAGAACAAAATGAGACCTTCCAATTTTGAATCGGGTCAAAAATAAAAAAGATTATCATTGATAGTTGAACTTTTTTTAAACTGGTAATATCTACTGTTGCAATATTGAAATTTCGTTGAAAAAAGTTTTTTTTGTTACTTAATGAATCATATTATTATGTGATATCGTTTTTTTCATTATACCATGTGAACAAAGGATTGTAAAAAAATGTTATAAGGAGATGTGATACCCACGCTATTACTCGTTTTTCTACTTCCATTTTAAACTTATTGAAAAAATTCTTTGACACGTTTTAAGTTTAATAAAGAACTACAATGTACCAGAAAGTTTTTTTCTTAAAATTAAAAATCGAATGAGAAAAACGGGAATCCGATGTTGGCTACTAGGGTGGGTATCGCAATTCCCGGAAAATAACTTACATCCAAATATTGCAGTATTTCTAAAAAAAATAACCAACTTATTTGTTAACTAATATAATCGTTGAGGATACCACATTAGGGGAGCACAATTTCGAAACGTAACTTGTATTTATCGATCTAGTGATTCAATGCAAACAATAACTTAAAAATTCAATTTCTTGAAAATATGAAAAATGGACGTGTCGTCTTATCGGAAACCCACAGGCATATTAATATAGAAAAGCTCTTTTATTTTCGGTTAACACTTTTTTTTCTATACTTTGAATGTATTTTTTATAAAACATCGTTGTGTAGTGTCTGTTTATTAAATCTCTTTGATTTTGTTGTTACTTAAGATTTTACATCGTATTTGTACACTTTTCAGATGTTTAACATATTTCACCTTTTATATACAAAAAGATTTAACTTTAAGAGATTGATTAATTATAGAATTTTCATTTTAATTACTATGGGACTTGACCCGAACTAATATTAGTCTATTCTTCACATGGACTTTCTTACTCAACGTGGACGTTAAAAATGAAGATGAATATATGTCAACCAGTTCTTACATGAAATAAAATAACGAAGAAGCCTAGATTGTCAAGATCATTTCGGCCATTGCTGAGATGTTTACGTACTCATACATACACATACACATTTATACCAATATTGCATATTTTACTCTTACGGTTCTACAAGGTGTTTTTACGCAGTTTTGACATCAACCTTTTTTACTAACACAGAATTTTCTTTATAAGGAAAATTTATACCTTATGATTACTCCCAAAAATAACATTTATTTAATTAGTTGATTATTTTAGTACTATTTTTACGTTTAAGAATGATTATTAATTAATAATAGTTTCTCAGTCATTGATTTTCCCGTTAAATAATGTTTTTATTGCATTTTAGAAATAAATTTTAACAGGGCTGGAATAAATTTATATATTCTATTTATTGTAGTTTAAAAAATAATAATAATTAATGTAGTCTACGATATAAATAATAATTATCGAGGTGCAACGATGCTAATCAATGAAAGTTAAAGCAATATCAACATAGAGTTTATGTATACAAGGGACATAAAGGCCAAGTCTTTTTTAGATAAAAACAATTAAATGTCAGTACGAATAACTGGGAAACTATTGACTTAAGGTGATGTGAGACCCTCTAGTTTTTGAAAATATCAAGAAAATTCTGCCTGCAAGAGAGTTTCACATCGTCTTAAATAAGTAATAACCTAAAAGATGTTATTATTCGAACCATAAATGTTTATAATTTATATAACTAAATTATTTTAAAGTTGTACTACAATTATATCTTCTTTTATCTCTGTTGAAAAAGGCGCCTGGATTTTACCAGGTTCCAAGTACATCAGGTTGGATCCAGGTGAATATTTTTACAGGGATTTCTTTATTTTCATATAAATAAATTTTTTTCGCACACTCCTTTTTACGGATATAAAACATGCAATAAAGAAATTTGATTCTGTAGTACCGGCATTCCATAATACATCCATTATACAGTTTATGTGTATTTTTGATAAATGGACGTCCTTAAGTATATTAACGAAATATGTATGAATTTTACAGGAATTAGAGCTGCGAATAGAAACGCAAAAGCAGACCTTGCAAGCGCGGGATGAAAGTATAAAGAAGCTTCTTGAAATGCTTCAAAACAAAGGAATGGGTAAGCCGTAATTTATGTTTCTTGATATGTACCATAACATTTTTTTTTTATTTGAAAGATTCGGAGTAAGGTAAATGTAATTTTAACTTAATTCTAATAAAATAAAAAGTCAGAACGTTTCGGCAAAGTCAACTGAGTGGATTAAAACCTGCTTTGAAAAAATGAACAAAAAGAAAATACTTTCCGTTAAAATTTGGGATGGTATCTCCCTGTTATATAATTACAACGTACAACAAAAGTTGATTAAAAAACCTCAATCAAAATTTAACTCATGGCTCTTATCATATGTCATTATGGAATAAAAAACGGAGTGTTTGTTATGCCTTTTTTTAACGAAGTTTGAGTGGTAATTTTGAAAAAATTAGGTTTACACGTGTTTTTATTAATATTGATTCTCAAATGACAATACCATTTCAAATCAAATGTCAACGGAATATTTGAAAATTTGATTGATGACATTTGAACTTGAGAATACGCTTTAATTTTCACGTGGTTCTTATGTACAGCAACGGTGTATTAAAAATAATGATTAAATTTTGCAAAGTAATAATATTAAGATAATTTATAAAAGGAAAATGACCGGTGTATTATGCACACAGTGTATAATACACCTTTTCGCAATAGAATAGTGACTTTTATGATTTCTTTTTTGGTCATTTTTAATTACATTTTACATTATAATGTTCCTTTGCGTTCACGTTACTATAATGAGATTCATTTCATTTTGCTCCAGGCAAGGAGGAGGAACGCATCATGTTCCAGCAGATGCAGTCCATGGCACAGAAACAGGTCTTTAAATATTACATTTATTTAATATACTAATGAGCATTTAGTATCATTAAACTTTTAAGTGTCTATACATTGCGTATTTTTTTTTTGCAACAGTAGAATTTTGATAAAATTTAATACTAGAACACTGGTAGTGGCAATAATAATTGTATTAATTAGATAGTTTGATAGAATAGTAAAATTGCATCTATAACCATAAGATGTTTAGTTTGACATCATTTTTAATTTGCAGCCAACGTTAGTCATTGCATGTTACATTTCTGAGATTGATCAAGGACTTTTATTTTCAATCAAGGTTTTTATTTACTGTGTGCGCTTCTTAACTGGCATACTCTTTCGAATATGTATCTGATAAAATAAAAACTTATGTTGTTTCTTATAATTTAAAAAGATATATGCTTCTAATTACTTTTAAGCATTTTTAAAGTTGCTCAGTTGATAATTTTTCGCTTCTTACAAGTATTTGATTAAAAAATTAATGTCAACATAACGAATGGAATCGATTAATGTATTTATAGATGTACATATATAAAATGGAAACATTTACTGCGAGAATGTCAGTAGCATGTTTATAACTGCTTACAATTTTTCTCTGTCGATTGTGAAGCGTTACTAATTATACATGACTGATAAATATATTAATGAATTTATGAAACTATAACTGTATTTCAACAAATCGAAAAACAAGTTCAATTTGATGAACTGAATGGAAAAAGATTTTGAAAACTTAAAGTGAAAAGTACAAAAATATAAGATATGTGCACACTTTACATTTAGTAAATATATTACCTTACTTTTTCACCTGCTATATGCACACCCGCCTGTGTTAAAAGCATGCGTTCGACATATGTTGATAGAGAGCCGGAAGTTCTTTTGCAGCGACTACTAAAAAACGTCCTCTTTAAGACATGCAAACACTTATTGAATAATTATAATTTTTTAATAAGTCGAATAAATGCCTCTCGCAAACTACACTATTGCTAAGCAGAGGGTTCCAATAATAATGAGATAAATATGCGAATGTGTGGAATGAGCTGCTTTGGATGTGTAGGTGATAAGAGTTAGTAAAACTTACGAAGATGACGCTCGCATCCACCTCTAAACGTTGATCAAATTAAGAAACATTCTTTAATTAACATTATCATATTGACCGTCATCATCACCATCATCATCTTCATCTTTGACGCTGCCATCGTCATCATCCTATTACACCTTCATCATCACTATCAACATGTACTGCAACGCCAACTACAACATATAGCTTCGACATGAATGTGAAAAATCCATATGCAGACAACGCCAAAATCGATCGAGCAGATCACCTCATAGGAGAAAGGACCAGGTATACGGCAGCCATGACCCCCTTTAAGTTATTTCAAGAGTATACAAAGAGGAAGATTAGGCTTTTACATTGATTTCCTATCATGGATTACTAATTAATGACGATAAGATACAATATATTCATACTCATTAATAGAGAAAATTAACAAAGGCGTTTGTTTATACTGCAGGTCTCGTACATACATAAATATCGAATACTTTTCTCAACATTCTTTTCGTTATCAATTACGAAAGGGATTTGTAACTGAATAACAGCAACTTCGTACACAGCTGTAACATAATAACCGTCTGAAAACGATTGACCTGACAACATCAAATTTTATAGTACAAGTTTTAAAAGGTTATAACTTAACTTTATTAGAAGTTATATTTTATATGTAAGCCTCGTGCTGCTAAAATATAAACGGTTTTATATTTAGAATAATTTTATGCGTAAAACGAATTCATTGATAAAAATCTTACGTGACAACGTCTATAGTATCACGTTTACAAGTTTTTTATACAAAAATATTGCGCAAAATCTGAAGTGGAATCTCATGAGAAATTTTTTAACACATAACGTGACTACTGCTCGAATCTCGTAAATATGAAATATCAAGATCTAGAAATAATATGTAAATAATATTTTTTCAAAATAATTTTTACCATTTAAAATTATGACATTATGGAGTTTAACGTTTTAATAAACTTTTACGTCAGCAATCAGTATCGATATCAGCGGTTATAACGTTACAATCTGTATTGTATATACACAGAATTTTGTGAACTAATTAATGAATGGAATGTTGATAAATTTTTGCACATACGTACTTCACACGCATTTATTGTTGTATGTATTGCATCAAAGCATTCTCATATATCTTTTTTAACAGTACACAGCCTGTTACAATTAACCACATTTAAAATGATATCTCATGTTTATTTCGAAAGAAATTTTTTTATATCCAACTCATTAATATAAAAAGATATTAATGAGATTATTTGATTCTACAGATGCATCGTCGGTCAAATTAAGAAAACTGTAATAGAAATGTCCAAGTCGTGTAAATATTTGTTAATTTTTTTAATCTCTCATTTTATCTTTTATTTAATATAAAAAAAAAATTATTGACATCATTTGAAGTATTTATAGCTTCAAGCCATAATTATTTAAAATTATTGCTAAATATGCAATCGAATCGTGACGTCAGCATTCCATCAAGCTTGTATTCATTTTTATTTTTACTTGATATTTAATATTTTGCATTAAGGTGAAATAGTAAATAATATTACAGTTTTATGGCCTCTTAAAACTTGTCATTATTGTTGTCAAAGATATATTTTAAATTTCATAGAAACCAAAATTAAAGAATATTTTTAACTGAAATTCACTAGGTATATTATATGTAGAAAATTAGTGATTTTTTCAACAATGTTTGGATTGAGTGTTTTCTTTTTGTAAAATTCCATTTTAGTAATTACTTTTTCACCTTAATAATTAAAAAAAATATTGCATTTCTTTGAACAAATCAATTTTACTTCTCAATTTACTGAAAAAACAGAAAGTTACTTTTATTTCACAATTAGCTTATGACGTTGTTGATATTGATACGAGACCGCGTAAAATAAATTTATCTGTACATTCGTATGAGAATAATTAATTAGTCTATTATAAATCCGTAGCAATAATATTTCAAAAAATTAAATAACTAGTGATTCATTGATTTATATAAAAAAATAAAAGTAAAAATACTCGATTAAACAAATTATTTAACTGTAGAAGAAGACTAGTAAAAAATGAACGGTAATAACGATAATATTCTAAAAAAGAATGTTATAAATAATTGAATATTAATCTTATACTATGAACTCCACTCACTTCATCTAAAAATGTAGCTAATTAATTTATTCATTAGTACGAATTGTTAGATCATTTCCGAAGACCGAGAACGTTTTCATAGTTTTACAAAAATGTATATTTGTATTATTTCCCCAAACCGCTCACTATCTTACTAAAACATTACATTTCTTGTCTGAGCACCTTTTATAGCTTTCTACGTACTTTACTTTTAACATATGGAATCTGTTTTATTTCTTAGTTCTTATGGCCTTGTCTCCTTCTGTCACCAATATACATTTCAATTGATTATAAGTATTATCATAGATTAATGATTTTGTCCATCGTATGTATGATAATTTCCATTGGCAAACCGTTGAAAGACCGTAGCAGAAGTTAATCATGACACCTGTATAGAAAGCTGTCTTGAGACGTGCATTGTTAATGCCCTCCTGTTTACGGCGTGTACGAGGATAAAAAATCAAATGAGCGGATCGCGCACGCGATGGGCAATTTCGTCCACAGCTCGCGGAAGGCGAAAGAACTGCGGCGTTGTGAAACATGGGATCAAGAGAAAGAAGGTGTTTCTTGTCCAATAAGGAAGTTAGCGCAAAAGGCTATAGACCTAAGGAATGAGCAAGTAAATCGATATCGAAGGCAGTCGTATAACGGAACAGTGAGATAAGCTTTGGAAATTTGTTAATATGCGAAGCGAAAACTTGAAGTTACACCGGCGGAATTGATACTTGCAGGCGCATTAAAATAGATAGATCAATCAGGAGGTGAAAGAGAGTACAAGGAACGCTGGCGGAGCGTCGCTTTTCTTTCGTCGGCCGAGACGCTGCACGGTACACGCGTGGCCATTTATTCCGTTTGCTCGACTTTCAGAGCTAGCAAGTCGATATACCTTAGTGATTAAAGCGCTTGTTGAATTCGTAAAGTAACAGGTGGAATTGCTTTGTGCTTGATTTCAGAACTTTTTCCAACAGGTGCACTGCTTAATAAGCTGCATATATCAAATGATAGTGTACGTTGCCAAAATATCGCTGCTGCAATACTTGGTCAAATTTATTATATTGCACATTATACAATAAATTTGGACTACAATGGGAATTACCGGAAATAATTACACCTATCTAGCCAATCTACATTTACACATGAATCTTTATATTATCTTTATGTTTTACTTATATAGACATATTTTAAATAGTCAAATAATAAACCAAGCATGTGTATGACGTAGAAAGTACTGTGAATTAAAACCCATTGTCCAAGTCGAGAGAAGAAATATTTCAATAGAACAGGTTATAGAGAATAATATTAGTAATATATAATAATTAAATGTTAAGAACAAATCGTGTCGATTAAGAGAAGAAAAACGTAGGTTCTGAAATTAATCACAAAAGTGATGAACAATATATGACGGTCCAAGTTGGCTAGTCTAGTTTATTGATCGGCGAGCTAGCCGCGAGGGCGCTTGGCCCCGTCGAGAAACGGAGTAAAACTGAGCGTGAGCCACGAGTAAGATAAATGCCCGATAATAAAACGCTTGTTTGTTGTCTCTCTTTCTCTCCCCTCTCTCTCCCTCTCTCTCTATGTCAAGGAGCTCAAAGCCACGAACGAGACACTGAAAAGTCTGCAGACGCAGCTGGAGCTCGCCTACGCGACGACCGCGGCTTCCTCGACGTGTCTGGTCGGCGGTAGCGTGGCGGTGCCGGGCGGCGTGCCGGGCAGTAGCACCCTCACAGCCATTCTCGAAACCAAAGACGCCCGCATACAGACCCTCGAGCGGCAGATTCAACTCCTCGAGGCCGAGCTGCAGCGCATCAAAGAGTGCGGCGGCCGGCTGCGCGAGCAGCTCCTCAGGGCGGTGGCGGTGCCGAGCGGCGCCCCGAACCCGGGCCCCTACCCGCAGCTCCGGCCCACCTCGACCTCGCCGCTCCTCAGCGGCACCGGCGTCACTAACCCCTTCGCCGATCACCTGCGCCACAGCCTTCACCAGCAGCAGCAGCAATATTATCAAAACCAGCCCTATCAGCAGCACCGACACTTTAAGCAAATCGAGCCGGCCGCGCAGGGCGCACTAGCTCTGCACGCGCTCGCCTTCAACAAGCACGACTTCAACTTCAAACGTCAAGTAAGTTTCTTCATCGACAACAAGCTCATCGATAAGAACGACGGATGAAGCTCGTGGGAGAACCCACGATGAGCCCAAGACAGACGCTTGACATGCTGCTGTCGTGTATTTGTGATAACAATGATGATGACGATCATTACGACGGCGACGATGATGGCGATGATGATTATCATGTTGATGATGATGATGATGGTGATGATGATGATGATGACGATGATGATGATGATGATGATGATGATGATGATTATTGATGATGATGGTTGATGATGATCAGGATGATAATGATAATGACGAGACGACGATATAGTAATCCCGAAAAGAATGATTGTCATTTCGATAGTGATGAGACATTGACAACAATTGTGATGAATAATATGCCAGACATTCGTCAAATCAAAATTTCAGACGCTTCCATTATTAAGATAAATAAAGTTGAGGAATTTCAAAAGTATAAATTTAAAACTGTACAATTACCGACATTTCTCATATTTATTCAATGAATAATCAAATAATAATCAAAATTATTTATATTCAGTTTAATTTTTTTGAAGTTTTTATTAAATTAAAGACAAACATATCATTACGAAATAATATTCAGTGTCAAAGTCATTGATACATAAAAAAATTACCATCTACAACGCATCCACGTTTATAATAAGAAATACATTTACTTCTTCTATTCATGAACGTGCCTCTACAAATTAATAAATCTTGGAGGTAAACAATTATATATTTATTTTTATACTTGTAGGCTGTCAAAAAATTTACTTATTAAAACGAAAGTAACACTTTTGAACAAATAAATACTCTATTTTGAATGACTGTACTATTATTATTTTTACAATTTTTAACTAAATTAAAGTAAGTAATAAATGGTAATGGAATATCCTATTTACAATTCTCAAGATAGTTATAGAAATGTAAAAGTTGAATTAAAATTATTATGTTTGCTTACACCTGCAAAATAAAATGATAAATTTTAGTGGGAATGTTGTGACGATTTAATCGATCTCTCCCAGTGAAAGAACAACATTTCAATTAATACATTAGTAAGTGTCAAACTCAACTACCGTAACTAATATAAATTCAGATTTAAAAATATAATGAACTGCGCATCAAGATAGAGGTTCCGTTTCATATATATATTTCATAGATATATATATTACCTCCTAAATGTATACATTTTCAATAGTTTCAAACTGCGATATTATGATTTATTTTTAGTAATTTTTTGTTAAAAAGTGTTGCAATACTCTTGCAAAACATAATCCCTTTTAACTTGAACCTCGTTAAAATCAAAAAGATATTATTGACTTTAATTACGTGTACTCTTGTCGACATTTTGTATTACCTTTTCCCATTATTACTATTGACTGTTACGATACATACGATACGCGTATGAGTAATTTTTTTATGGTATTATTAATGATATAAATTAATTGGCATATGAATTGTAAAATGTAAGATATAAACGTTTAAAATCAATTAGAATTTTTTATTTTTGTGATAAGTGTTTATAAAGAATATATCAAAGGCTAACGTAAATTTTTACCAAGTTTGCTGAAACTACATATCTTTTCGTATTCACATATTTCATATGCAGTGCATTTGCTATAACTAAAGTTTTACTTTGTATTAGATAAAAATACTTTTAAATTAAACGATTGGTTATATTGAAATATCATTTTAATAAATTTTTCCATGCAAAATATAGGACCATTAAAATTTTTTTTTTTATTTTAATTTAAAGTTCTAGAGTTGTAGCACCAGTTGTTAGCTATTTTTTCTTTCATGATTCTTAATTAAAATAAATAAACACGGTTTTGAACTTTAAGGCGGCGATCGCGCAGTAAATAACATCTACTTTCTTTACGATTTATTAGTTTAGCAAATTTTATTTTTGAGTAACTGTTGCAACGAAATTTCCGACAACTAGGGTATGGCCAACCACTAGTGCCACCATCCTAAAAATAAATTGATTTTTTATATATATGCAGAAAAATACATTATAGGGTGACTTCACCAGTAGTGGAACAGGATCCAGTGAATAAACATTTTCTTCAAATATATGAAAATATCAAGCTTTCTATGTATTGTTTATCTAACATGAAGATAATTTTCGAATCCTTGAAAATTTTTATTTTATTTTATATAAAGATTCTGCATAAAAAAATTATCTTATTAAGAATAAAATCATAAAATCGCCGCTATCAAGTGTTCATTCACTGGCGATGAATTCATTCACTGGCGACACGTATTTAGATACGAAGATTGTGTGTTCATTCACTGAGTTTTATGAGATATTTATAGATTTTTATTAAATAAAATTTTTGCTTTAATTCTTTATTCAAAATTTGCTCACCGACGTAAAGTTTGAACATTTTAGAAAATAAATTTCAAAGGGATTATACTTTTAATCCATTTTGAAACAACTTAATTAAATAATAAAAGTTACAATTTCCTTATTCGTTCATTTACTGGTGAAGTCACCCTAAATTTTAATTTTTTATTACGCTTTTAACCCTTTCACAGGTTGCAAAAAGTATATTTCTATAATTTCGTTATTCACTTACATTACGTATACAGTTCTATTTTATTTTAGTGTAAAAATTTGTATTTGTAAATA
>JAPYZP010001726.1:0-21561 GCA_030522985.1 Torymus sinensis | reverse complement strand
TATATTATTACTTTCACAAATTTGGTTTTGCACTTTTTGCTGCGACGGCGATGTGATAGCATTGATAATAGTACGCGGTAACGTCGAGATACGCTTGCATGTACATCTACTGTTTTTTGTGAAGAAGTGGCACTTGACGCAAGCCAAACTTTAGGCAGAAAATGTCGAACTTTTGGGAACCTGTTTGCCTGTTTCACAAAAAAGTTGTATTCATGAGTTATTTAACCGCGTAAAAAAAAGTTTTGTAGCCAATTATATATTGCCCATATAGTATGGGTATAATATTGGCAATATATAGGCCATACGTCCCTTTTTGCATGCACCGATTCATATATATGGCCAGGGCACCACGGAGCTAAATATCGGCCATTCTATGTCCCATATAACGCTCATATCTGCGTACCATATATTATGTTTTCTTAGAGTATGGGACATATATGGGGATTATATGGGGAATAGTATATGGCTGATATTTAGCTCCGATGCCGTGGCCATCACACACAGCTCATATATCTCGCCCATACACAGATATATCAATTTTTTTTACGTGGGTAAGCAGAAATGAGAAATCAGACCTATCCAATTACAATCAGGACAGTGATTTCTGGCATTTTGGCGTGTTTATTTATTTGAAAACTTTTTATATTATATAACGTATTTTTCGATATTCCATTTTGATAAAACTGATAAATGAATATAATCAAGAAAATGAACACACACGCGCCAATATTCGTGTGCTGTATGTACATGAAGTTGAAAGGTTATTTAAAAACGTTTTAAAATAATTTTCGAAGCATAATATATTCATATTTGAAAGGTTATTTAAAAACGTTTTAAAATAATTTTCGAAGCATAATATATTCATATTATAATGATAATGATAATAATTTTGGAAAATGTAAATAAGTTTTAAAGTTCGATAGAAATAACATTTTTACATTGAATGTCGTTTTAAATTCCAATTGAAGCCTTGATAAATGAGAAAAAAAAAGTCATTATAATTTAATCCCATCTTATACGGCCCAAATGAAACCAGCAATTATTTCTACAGATTACAACGATCACCGAGGCGGCGAACTCATGGCGCGCGGAGCCCTCGAATTTAACGAGCACAACGATGACGACCACGTCGACGACATGACTCTGCGAGGACGCCGAGGGCCTTGTCATTGCCGAGACGATGAACACTGTCCTCTAAAAGGAAGCTTCATCCGCGAAAATCGACGTTCGTCGCCGTAAAACCGCGTCCCGCGCGCGATGTGTGTGAGCGAACGAGCGAGAGCGAAAGCGAGCGTGTAATAAGTAAAATTGTAGACAACGCGGCTACGGCGATGTGAAGCGTTGTTGACAAATAAATCGTCAGGGTTACGAATAAATAAGCACCCACGCGTGCGACTATACAAGAGGATAACTGTACAAAGTTTTATTTATATCTGCGGTCATCGTATAATACCGAGGGCTGTAAATTAGCGAGTAGTTGGTTCTTTATACGTCGTTGTATAACCTTTATATATAACTTTCTCATTCTTTTGTGTGTATAACGTGCAAAAATATATTATTTTTCATGGAAACGACTTGTCCCGTGACGTTGCCCGTAACTTATAGGTACACGCTGCGCAAAAATATGGATGGAGCTGTCTCCTTTTCGGTCGAAAATCTTTGAATCTCCGAGTGCGAAAAGTTTATTTTATAAAATGATTTTCATTGTAAAACAATAAGTTTTTCAATAATTTTAGTATAAATATTAACTTTTATTGTAAAGCATTCTTCGGAAATTTCGGCGAAGTCAATCTAAATGTACGATAAAGGTGACAGCTCTGTAGCTATAAATAAATTTATGTATATTTCTTGAAAGATTAAAGCTAAATCTGCTAAATAAATCACATGTTTTGAATATATAAGTAAACGTCGTCTCTGTATAATTTCAAATATGGATCGGCTTCGTATAACAATATATTTGTGGAGTTTATAATAATTATAGAAAACTATTTAATGTTTGTTTAATTTAATTATGTCGAAATTATATAAAATGTTAAAAAAATTATCATGTTGATCTTTAAGATATGTTTCGATCGATCAAGTGCGACCGCATGTGGTTTCTTTGGCAGCTTTGTACGGAAGATCTATGCGGATCACTTCTGAATGCTGTTATTATAGCTTTTTCATTCAGCATTTTACTTTTGATTGAAAATAGAAAGCTCAAAGCTCATAGGTATATACATATTTATATATTTAAATTATTGCGGCATTTAATGAAAATCCTAAGATCCGTCCGAAAAGAGATTTGAAAGCTAAAACGATAATTGCCAAAACGTTAGACGAAAACGTTATGATGCATTTTTGAGACAGAGAAAAAGTATTGGATAATAAAAAGCGAAAGGATTTGTAAAAGATTTTGTTAAATATTCGATAAAGCACTGTCGAATATATATTGCCAGATTCTCTAGAACGAGCGCCTTAAATGTTATGCTCATTGTTAATAAGTATGTCTCGGCGCGCATACGCAGCGTCGATGTATGATAAATATTAAAAAAAAAAAAAAAAATTTGCTCGCGGATGAAATTTATTCAGAGATTATAGTATTATACGATTTTCATTGGAATAACGCGCTCGCGGTATGGAAACTTTGCTACTGCCGATATATCGAAATTGAGCCGAATAAAATATTATTCGTACATATTTATAATTTTTACAAAGACTGACGCGAGGAAAGTAAAAGGTTTAAGAGAGAGAGAGAGAAAGAGAGAGAGAACGAGAGAGAAAGATATGACAAAAATGTGTAACGACATGGAATGTATACGAGGTCTTTGAATCCCTGCATTTCGAATTGGACGGTCGTTGTTCCATAATTATACTCTGGTATATATAAATATATACATAGACTTAGTTGCAGTTTTTACGATTCGTAGTGCCATTATTACCTCGAAATTGACAATTATATAGTATATATTATATTCAAGAGACAAGACAATTTGTATAAGCGACATTTTTCTTTTGTGGCAAATTTTACTTATATTGTGTATTATTAATATATAATTAATATTTCTATTGGATATTCAATTGAAGCATATATATAAATATATTTCAAGTAAACATTCAACTGCGATGCCATATTCTATTCTACGAAATGACTTATGTAGCGGTAAGATTTTTAATGTATAGGGCATTATGGTTTTATTTCGTTCAATGCATTTTTTTTTTAATGTACAAATAAATATATATTTACTTTTTGATTTTAATCAAAGCTTGTAATATTGCTTGATATAAGAAAGACCACAAGTGACTGAAACGTTTGAAATATCAATGCACACACAATGAAGATCTCAAATCAAATTTTTTGAGGAAGATTTTCAATAATCAACCTTTTTTTTACACTTTTAGATAATCATTTCTTGAAAAAAGACTTTGAACAATCGAGATAAAGAAAAACATCTTTTTACTGTAAAAATGCACACTTCTTTTCTTATCATAATCTTTTTTCTTATATTGAAACAAACAATATTTGTACAGTTCTTCTTCTATGTACATTAAACTCTTCCACATTTGCACATTTTCCAAATAAATACAAATAGTTTATATAGTACATGTGATAAAAAATAAGATGAATCAGGGTAGATATACTCTGAGAAAATGTACTAAACAGATTTATAGTGACAGTAAATTAATGTTTCTATGATAATGCAATGAAAAGAAAACATTCTTGAATGGCAAACCAAAAAATCCTACTTCTACATAGTTAGAAAGTAACTGTAAAATTGATAACATTCTCATTGCAGTAATCAGTCAAGATAACTTGACTTGTGTGAATACGCCGTCATTGCTAAAAATCGGCTCTGTAATTATTTTGTTAAGCAAGGCTCAGTGTTATGCCAGACGTAGATGAAGATAAATTGTTTATAGCATTGATGAAAGACAGGGAAACTTTTCACAGTATAACAAAAAATTACGAATTAAATACTTTCTTGTTACCAAATATAATGCTCATGTAATGTTACTTTATAATTGCTCATGGAGGTACGATATGTGTAAGGATACAAAAGAGGATACCGATTTGACTGTATATGTACTATGCAATTTATAAATCAAGAATCATTCAAAGCAAAAATTAAATAAAATAACATGTACGTATTAATAAAATAAAGATAATATAATTCTAATTGTTTAAAGTGTTTTTTTATGTGCAAATACAACAAAACATTAAAAAAGCCTTACGGATTTTTATTAAAAGTATTTATTAAAATTATTGTAAAATTTATATGTACAGAGTATTATGAATCATTTGTTAACAATGTACTTGATAATTTAATAAGCAATAAATACAGCCTAGAATTTAGTCATTCTGACTAAAATTATTTTTTTGCTCACATTTCATGAAAAAGCATATTTTGATCACTAAAAATTAAGAAGCTATTTTAATTTACGAATGATTTTGTACAATTTACAGGACTTAACGAAATTATTTAGATATTTTCAGATCAAAGCAAGCTTCATCATCAATATCCAGTGATTCGGGAGTTTCATCAATATCAATTAATTCTCCATCAAAATAAAACTTCATTTTTGCTTCTGGAATGTTTAATTGTTCAGAACAACTATGAACTAAAGCTGCAAAAGTTTGATCACATTTTAATGTTACTGTCAAAGTTTGTTTATCTGATGTTTGAATTTTGATCTTGCAAGCATTTTCTAGTTCTTCTTCTTGTGCACCTTTTTTATTTTTTTTAGCTATTGCAGCACTAACAACACCACCATCTATCCAAAATAAAAAATGAATTAAACAAAAATAAATTATTCATTAACTACAATTTAAATATTATTCCAAAATGTTTACCTAGAATATCTATGATTGATAAATTAATGGACATAGGTGTATCAAAAGGAGTTATACGCCTATCTTTTTTCATAATAAGTATTTGATCTTCGTGAACACTCTCTAAATTGGCAAAGTATTTGAATATTTTTTGGAAAGTTTCATACTAAAAAAAAATAATAAATCGAACAATTTATTTTAGTTCTTTTAAAAAGAAAAAATTTAGTTGCCTTTGATAAACATACAAAATCAATATATGCATACCCTTCGAACATCAAAGCGTTCAACTTTATTTGATTTCCACATAACTTTAACACTAACTTCATGATTATCACTATTCTCAGTCTTTTTTGCAGGTGGAGGAGATCCTATTATTACATAACTATCATTTTCATCTTGTGAAAGTTGTAAAGAATCATCATAACTAAGATTTAAATCTTGGTCTATACTATCATTAATTACGATTGTAGGCTCAGCCACTGTTGGAGTAATCTATTAACAAATGAATACATTTTAAGTTTATTTTGATAAAATAATGATATATCTACAGAAATGAGGACATGTAAAATACAGTATCTGTCTTGTTTGAATTCCGCGTTGTTCTTGTTGATCTAGTTCTCCTACTAATGGGAGGATCATTTACTTCTACAGATACAACGACATCATCGTCACTTGAATCTTCATTGCTATCTTCATTTTGTTCTGGATCTTCTTCTGAATCTTTAATGGCACAATCAGTATTTGTATTTTCATGGTTAACTTTATTACCATTGATTATAGGTGAATCTCTGAGTAAAGAAGAGAACAATTGATTTATTTCTTCTGAATTATATATAATAACAAAAGATATAATAAATTGTTATTTTATATAAACCTTTTTGTTGTACAAACATCATCATCATCATCATCATCATCTTCGTCATCCTTAAATCTAAATTTTGCTCGACGATTAAGGGCTGGATAATTAATTATTAGATCAATAAATGTGTATTTGATAAATAATTTTTTTAATTATATATATATTATTTTATAAAAAATCAGTTTAATACCATTAAGTGTTGAGGCTGCGTTAACATAAATATTGTATTCATCATCAGAGGAGCTGTCTGACATTTCGATTTCTAAAGGTAATGTAAGATAGAACACGTGCTAAAAATCGTAATTTAAATATCATTCATAGGGAATTAATAATTTAAAAAAAAAATGCGAGAACCACATTCAATAACAAATACCAAAACAAGTATTTCAAAAACTAACCTTAAAACTTTCAGTGTTTTTTCAAACTTTAATACAATAATACATTTTTTTAAATAAAGTTTTTAGAAATACACCATTATATTGTTTATTTTGAAATTAATCTTTTATCCGAATTTATCATTGTAGAATCGACCTAAATGCTACGCTGGTCATTCGTGCAAACGCAGTTCATAACACCAGTAGGCAGGTACTATAGGTACCAGTATAACTTAAGTGTGTTCCGAGTTAAAATACTAGATATCAGATGTCACGTCAATAGATTATGATATATAAAATAAAATGTACGTGTATCATGCATGGCTGTATATTTTTAAATCTTGGCCAATAAAATCTATACTATACTATAAAATAAAATATGCACTTGTTATGAACTGCGTTCGCATGGATGAGTAGCAGAATATGATCATTCTACAATGATAATTTAGAATTTAAACGATTAATTTCAAAATATATATTAAATAAATCAACCAACTAAATACCGTATGTATTAAAACGTAGACCCAATGAAGATTTTAACAATAAAATAATTAATTTGTTTAATTAGTAAGATACATTATTTCAACTGTTCCGTAAATGAATAATAAATAAATAATAAACGAATTTACGATAACCCGAATGGAAATGAATGATTCTGACAATAAATATACTAATTTTCGTACGCATATATTTAATAAATAATAACCAGGTGATCGACAATTGACAATTCATAACAAAATAAACATAATAATGATAATTAATAATTATAAATAAAGGAAGCTCACTCAGGGTGAAAAGCTTTTTTGGAAACTATTTATTCAAGGCAAGACAGGATTAATATGCAGGATTATAAATTTAAAGATGCGGCATTATTTTGAATGAAATAAAAAATGTTTAAGACATATGCATAGAAACAGTGCATTTGAAAAAAATTCGATTAAAATTTTCAATCAAATCTTTTGAAGCATCTGCTCTAGAAGACCATCGAGTAGCCGATAAACTTTTAAGTTTAAAAATTTTGTTGTCTAAATATATTCCATCTGCAGTGTGTGGCCGCACTAAAAAATGCATTCAGACTTGATCGTGTAAAAGACTAAAATAATTTATAGAATTTATAGATCTATTTTTGCTTCTTCCTATAGAGGAAGCTTTGTGATAGTAAAAAAAAAAGTTTTTGTGAAAATGTGTTAGGAATGTTGTTTAGCAAATTTGGAATTGAAATACACTATTTTTAGAAAATATCCGTATGGATGTGTGTGTGTGTGTGTGTGTGTGTGTAATTTGGCTGAGATAGTGAGATCCAGGCGTTCCAGGCGTATACACACTACACACAATCACACACGTACGTACGCACGGGCATCCATACAAACATTTTTCAAAAACCTTTTATTTTAATTCCTAACAACTCGGAAAACAATTATAACATGTTTTTACAACAACTCAAAAAATTACTATCACAAGGCTTCCTCTATAGGAGGAAACAAAATTATTTTTCACTATTTTACACCACACAGTTTTTCTTACGGCAAAAAATCGGCAAATACCTATCTAGATGCCGTTGTTCTTTGGCCTCTGTAACTTCGATTGAAGTTAGCAGAGCATACGTTTTTCTTTTTAAATAAAAAAATGGTCGTGGCATAATTATGAATTTACGGATAATTTACGGCAAATTCTCCAATAGTTTATTTTACCTTGGGTTAAAAGTGTTCTGCCAACTTCTGAGACGTATAGCGAGTTGTCTGGTCTCTTAGCGCACAACCGAATTGCCTCCTTTTACCTCTCAGCCGACGATATATATATATATTCTAAATTTGTTATAAAATAAATCTTTTATTTTGTTTATAAAATTTTATTGATTGATTTTACTCCATGCTTCAAACAAATAGTGTTTGTGTGAAAAATTAGTAAAGCATCCAGGCTCCTTGATTTTTTGAATTCCTACAGCGATTTTCAACTAAAAAGCGAATGAAAAAAAGGAGCCCGCGAGTTGTCTAGTTTCTTAGCTCTCGGCCGAGTTGTCTGGTTTATATTAGCGCTCCGCCGAGTTGTCTGGTTTCTTAGCGCTCGGCCGAGTTTTCTGGTATCTTAGCTCAGAACCGAATTGTCTCCTTTCACCTGTCACCCCACGATATATGGAGGCCTAAGGTTTGAGAAAAAGAAACACGAGAAACAAATTTCCGTGGAAAACTTCGTGAGAACGCCTCTACGCAAAAATCGACAGGTGTGAGCGGGCGTCGACGGCGGCGGCGGCGGAGATCAAAAGCGTAATAACACGACGTGCCAATAAGAGAGAGAACAAGAAGCTCTCTTTCGCGTGCGCGGTTAAGCATTACGCGGCTTACGGCCCTCAAAATTCAGAACTGACGGAATTATGTATATGAGGCGTTTCGGATCAACTGCCCCAACTCATGTTTATGATACTAAAATGAACTTTATAAGACATATGAATTTAAAGGGATATTGTAACATTTATACATTAAATTTATTTAAATATGATTTAAAACCTTGAACAGATAAATGATTTTGACTTAATAATAAATTACTTATTTTATATAAAAATATAAACATACATATTTACATTCATTTATCTTTTAAATATCAACAGTAACAATACTTTTACTTTTTTAATGATGCCACTCTTTCATCAAGTTCGTTCTTTTGTGATTTACTTAAGTTCGTAGTATTTACAACTAATGGTTTTTCGTTCTTCCTCATGGTTATTTCCATTAATGCATCCATAAACCTTAAGGTTTCCTGAGCTTTTTTTAAATCCTAAGATAAAATAAAATAAAGTTAATTTGGGTATATCAAATTTTATAAATTAGTATTCTAATAGGTTAAAATACGTTTATATTTACCTCTCTTAGTTCATCTTTAAGGGCAGGATTATTTTTACTTTTTTTTCGTTTTTGAATAAATTCGTGGGGATCATATCCAATAATTTTTTCCAGTACCTTTTCAAGATTATTATTGATAATTATTAGAATTAAATTGTAATTAAATTCGATCTCATTGATCTCATAAATTAAATACAATTAAAGAAAAAGAAATAGTTTACCTCTGAAGAAAAAACAATATCCAAAGTTGCAGTACCATCAGTAATAGTACCTTCTAAATGAAAACAAGATCCTTTTTCCTCTTTTAATAAAGTTAATTTAATTATATTTACAACTTTTCCTCGAACTACTGTACAAAACTTATCATCTTTTAAAGGTTGTTTTATCACATCACAGATGAATTCATAAACTTTAAAAGAATGTTCTGGTATCAATGACTCTTTAGTTAAAAAATCAGTTATTTTCCTATTAGTGGATGTAGTAATTTTTGTACTACTTTGTACACACCGAAATTTTGGTGGTGTACCTGTTTGGGGTGACAGTGTACTCTAAAAATAATGTCATGATAATTTTAGTTTATCTTATTTAAAATAAAAATTGAGAATATATTTTTACTTACAGCTGGTCTTTTTATTCCAGTACTTTCGGAAGGCATATTATCCACTTGTTTTTCAGATTTTACAGATGCAGTAACTTCTGACTTGAGAGTTGATGTTTTTTCAGTTTTATTAGATGTTAATGTGAGATTTCTATTCTTTTTCATCATATAGTCAACATCAAATGCATCATCAAATTCATTTTCAAAACTCCCTAATGAATTATATTCTTCGTATTTTGTATTGTTAGATGAATTTGTTGAACTTTTGTTACTAATAAATTGATTAGATGAAGATGCTCCTTTATTAACACTATTCTTTAGCTTTGATGAACTACTTGATGATGCTTGACTGAGCTTTGGGTTACTTGTCACAGTTTTGTTTTCATTTATATTATCATTGAATTCTTCTGTCTTTATATCAAAATCATTAAAATCAAAATCATCATCTGGAAATTCACTAAAGTTACTCACAGATGTTGTTGTGTTTGATACTGGTTTTGCTGACGGTAACTTTGATAATGCATTGTTGCTATTGGATTGATTTTTAAAAATTGTTTTGGATTCATTTTTCAGTCCAGCAAGTTGCTCTAGTTTTTTACTTTCAGATTTACTTTCAGATTTACTTTCATTATTTACAAATAGACTGCTAGACTTACTAGAAGATGGTTTGTCAACTACGTTTGGTTTTAATTTAGATGGTACATTGCATGATGTTGAAGAAGTAAAAAACGTCGATTGTTCTTCAGTCAAATCATACATCTCATCATCCATTGGAAATTCATCATTTTCATTGCGGTTTGTTTGTAATGAAGACACTGTCTTATTACTAATAGAGTTAGCTTGTACTTTAGTATTTGGTTTTGATATTGGTATATTTTCAAAGGCCTTATCATCAACCATTTCTAAAAATGTATCATCCTCATCTTCAAAACTATTTAATGTCTTTTGATTATTATAAATGTAGCTTTGTTTTTGTGTTGTACTTTTATTAATATTTGACTTATTTTTACAATTTGATTGTTGGTTTCTTTTATTTTGTGACTCCTGGTTGTTTGAATTATTACTGATTGTAGAGATATGTTCTGCTACATTCCTTGTAACAGACATAGTTGAGTTTTTGTTACTATTAGAACTATATTGTTGAGCCTGTTTCTCGATTTGTTCTATTTTTTGTGTATCTATATCAAAATCATCTTCTATCATAACTGATCTTAGAGTGCTTCGAGTATCTTGAGTATTTTCAGTTTGCTTATTATTATCATTATATGGATCTGGATTCTCTTCCAAATTTCTATAGGGATAAATATATTTTGTAATAAGAAAATGTTTAATGATATTTTTATTTTACCAGTAAAATAATAAAATAATTATTTAATATAGTATAATATAAAACTTACAAAGCTCTAGCAAAGATATTTTCAACAGCATTAGCAATTAACAATCCCTCAACTTCTCCACCAACTTCTACAATATTTGATTCTTCTAATAAAATTACACCTTTTCTACAGATGACAGGTCCCTTTATAAGTAATTTATATCCAGGGTATAAAGTATCCTACAATGATTAGATAATAATTGATAAACATATTTAAAATAAATATACATTTACAAAAAATATAGGCTCTCATTTAGTATATTGTTATACTTTTAAGAATCTTATAGGTTTATACTCAATAGCAAAAACATCCTGTACTCCATCAGTTAAAGATAACTGAAGCATTCTTTTAGATTTAGGTTCCCATGCTTGAAACTTATCTTCCTGAGCTGTATTTTCCTTTTCTGTAGCATCAACATTTTCAGAAGATACATTTCTTATTTTTTCAAGTTGTTTATACTTTGATGTTGATATATCATATATTTTATCCATCTAAAAAATATAAATTTACTAGTTTATTTCTCGAATAGCTATGTGCAAAGATTCTGATTTACTGAACAATTAAGAACTAGTCGAATCAAACCTGCAGAATATATTTTCCAGGTAGCATCATACATTTTTTTTTAGCCAGGTCTTTTGGCAAACATCCAGTTTCATTATTTATTTCTCTTAAATCACTAAGTACCCATTGATTCATAACAAATGTCATTATTTCTTCTTGCTTTGCCTATAATAAAATAAAATATATTATTCAGTATATGTAGTATAAAAAAAACTTAATTTCATTTTGTTTAAATATGTATTATCATTAAAGAAGGCAACTTTATTAATTAATTTTATAAGAAATTAATTTTATTACAAAACAAAAGAACTTACGTTTTCATGGTCGTTTAAATAAAATTCAACACAATCTGTTAGCCAAGAATCATTCATAGTGTAGCATTGACTTTTGAGCGAGTTTTTCACTCGATTAATTAAAATTTCAGTCATTTTTAAACGATTCACTTTTAATAAATCAGAATTAGAAAAACACAATCACATTTTGTAATTTGTACTTGTGCGGTTAGGACACAAATCTAATTCCTTGACCTGTCGATGTCAACTGTTGGCGCTACTGTTGCTCCCTCCGCGCACCCCCCTTACCAATGCATATATGGAGCTGAGTTAGTTGACGAGTAGGAGCGCTGACAGTCAAGAAATTCAAAATGGCCGATGTTGTTATGTTTACGTTTGATGTTTAAATGAAGATTTAAGCTATAACTACTTTCTTAAGAAATATAAATAATAAAATATCTTTAAATAATGAGTAAGTTAAATATTATTTAGAATTACGCAATATGATAAGTAGTCGATGTTCAATAATAATTTGTACGTTCACAGCAAATATAAATGAAGACTTGGAAGAACAATGCGAGGACGCCGTTTTTCAAATCTGTTGCACGCGTGAACATTATTCCGTTCGCTGTGCGAACCAATTAGAAAAGTATTTAACATTAGTTACAAAAAAACAGGTAAGTTTATTTAATTAACAGATACGATAAAATGATGTATGAGTGGTTCACTATAGAAACTTATATTTTTAGACTGCTCCAGTACGAAAAGCAACTGCCACCAACTTTACGACGCCGGTTATAACTGAAGACCAAGAAGACCTTTTTAAAAATTTTGAACCTTCCAATAAAAAGAAAGAAGTAGAAAAGAAATTAACTTCCAAAAGTGATGTTCGACCAATTTTAAATCGATTACGAGAGTTAAAAAGCATTTTAAATCAAATTGAAAGAACAAAGAAAAGCGAAATAAATCAGTTATTAGAATAATGTTTTATTGTTTCTTTATATTAAGTTTATAACCTTCTATAGAAGATACACTCAACAAAGGTACACAAATGATAATTAAAAAAATGCATTTTGTATTAAATTGAAATTTGTTTATTTAAATATTGATCAACGTTCATAAAATTACAAGCATATTATGTTGCTGTAGATGAATGATTATTTACATTGTAGTACATCTATATGGAAAGAGCTATCAATAATGGAAGATCCAAAAATGTTTTATATAATACTTAATTAGTATTATTTATCTCAAAAGTATGTTTTACATGATTAGGCACGACCGTTTCTCGGGAGAGCCTTATACTTTTTTTAATGATAATTACAATTTTGCTAATAGCAAACATAAAAATTAAAAATAATGTACAGTTATCGTAAATATTGCATGTCAAAATAAACATAACTTAAGAACACATCCTATAAACGCGTTTAATAAAATATATAAAAATTTCAGACTCAAGGTAAATTGATTTTTTATCGATACCTTTCAGTCAATCATATCTACACTAACTTTTAATAAAACTTATGTCAATACAAATCGCTCATTCAAAAATTTTTTTATACACGACCTATTACCTAGAAAAGTTGTTAACGTCCACGCGTTCAACAACTACTTTAACTCCGTATCTCAAATGATTCAATAATTTCCATACTTGAACTGTTACTTCTTTTTCATCAGTTCCATTGCTAGATTTATGCCGTTTTAACAAAATCTGATCAATCGTACTTCGTCTTCGTTTTCGATTTACCACAGTTTTGTCAAGTAAAAATTTATTTACTTCATTTATAGGATTGTTTTCAACCAGTTTATGAGCTCGCGTTTCAATCGTACGTTCATATGTTACGCTTTTACTTGGTGTAGATGTTCCATTGCATTTTAGGTGTGACTGTTCCTCTTCTTTTTGACTTTTTGTTTCTACAGAACATTCATGCCCTAGAGATTTTCCATTAAGCATGAATGTTGGCGTTTCATTTGATTTTGGATGTGATTTGTGATTGTCTGACTTATGACTTCTAGTATCTGTAGGATGTTGATACTGTGAAGTAACTGCATCAGATGTAGGCGACAACAATTCATTTGATCTGAAGTTTGGTTTCTCTCCTATTTTTTTACTTTTGGTTTCCACAGAACGTTCAGGTTTTGAAGTACTTTCATCTAATGTACCTGATGACATTTCAATAGATTTTGAATACAATTTAACGCCAGATCTGTGACTTCTTGTTTCCATAGAATTTTCAGATTCTACTATACTCTCAGATGAAGATGTATTTTCTGTTAGTTTTAAATTTTGTTTGTCTCCTTGCTTTCTACTTCTAGTTTCTATAGTATTTTCATGCTTCCCTGTGTTTTTATTATTAGATGCTAATGATGTTTCGCCAGATTTTAAACATGACTTATCTCCAGATTTTTTATTTCTTGTTTCTATAGTGCGATCAATCTCTATTTTATTTGTATGTATTTCAGGTAATGTTTCATCGGGTTTTGAAGTTGACTTACTTTCAGACTTTTGACTTCTTGTTTCTGTTAAATGTTCATGTTCTAGATTTTTTCCATTAAATGTAGATGATGAAACTTCATTGAATTTAAAAATCGACTTATCCCCTGTCTTTCGACTTCTCGTTTCCACAACATGTTCATGTTCCACTTTAGATTCATTACTTGTAAAAAATGTCCCATCAGATTTTGAATGCTGCTTATCTCCAGATTTTTTATTACTTCTTGTTTCTACCAAATATTCAGTCTTAATTGTGCTTTCACGTGGTTCAGATATTTTATCTGTTTTTACATGTAACTTATCTTCTGTTTTTTTACTTGTTTCTGTAAGATTTTCACGTTCACTGCTATTTCCATTAAATGTAGAACATGATGTTTTATTAGATGATTGAAGTGATTTTTCACTTAACTTTTGGTTTCTTGTTTCTACGGAACGTTCCTGCTTCAAATGTTGTATCTCTGCTGTTTTATGCATTTGTACTCCTAAAGAATTTTCATGATTTGTCAATGACACATTTAAAGATACCGATGTATCATTTGACTTCCCAAATATTTTAGAATTTGATCTTGTTAATCTTGTGCTTTCAGTAGAATTTGAATCTGTGTTAGATGTATCCATATTTTTTATATTCAGACTCTTCAGTAAAATTTTATCACTTATTTTTTCAATATTGCAAGATACTTTTAAACCATCTAAAACATCCTTTGACTTATAAATGATATAGTCTTTTTGCTTGTTACCTTCTTCTTTTTGTGAGATTGCTACATCACTAATCTCATTATTTATCTCACTATCTTGTATTTTGACCTTAACTTGCATATTAATTTTATTGTTATTTTCAGGAACTTCATTAAATTTATTAAAATTTTTATTGACTTCGTTAATTTGAAATGATTGAACTGTAGGTTTACTTTTCAAAGCCTTTAATAACGCTGGTGGAATTTGATCATTAGTAATAATTTGATTTGAGATAACTTTTGGGAGCTTTGATATATTTTTAACAGTATCGGTTACATCAGTATTAAGCTTTCCATTGGAAGTAGAAGTTGTAATATTTATATCTCCTTCAACGTCCATAATATTAATATCAGCCTGGTCATCATCATCCATGAGTAAATCTTGAAAACTAGGTAAGGATGTAGGCATTTTCGTCAATGCATCAAGGTCGTTTTTAAATATCTCTTGATTTCTTAAAGCCTCTGGAATAATATCTTCTTCCTCTTCGTCTTCTATTCGCAATTCCAAATCAACGTCTAAGTTATCATCATTTATATATATACTAGAATCTCCTAAAACTTTTTCAATATTGTCAAAGGTAGAATCTGTAATATCTTTGTCGGTAAAAAATTGAGACCAGCAGCAATTTGCTGTTTCCAAATCACTAGCACTCAAATCAACCTCTCTTTTCTCCGCAATTTCGGCTTCATTAAGTCTCTGTTCACTATCAATATTAATCTCATTAGCTAAATCCATGAATGAGACTAGTGCATTCTCCGATGAGCCATTACGTTTCTGCTCAGGAAGACTAGCTGGTGGCTCCTGCATGCGTGTTATCATTTTCTCGAGTCTCAGTAAACTCGAATTTAAAAGGCATGGGTCACCCTCTTTCGTTTCGACTTTCTCAGAATTCTCGAGTACCTCGTCAAGTTCTAGTTTTGTTTTTTGTTCCACAACGGTCACTGTGTCTTTGTCTTGTCTAATTGTAAACATCAAACCTTTCATTACAAGATCGGTAATATCGGAAGAACGTAGATTGGCCACATCAGGGGGCGGTAAAGAATCGTTATCTCTTGACTCCGATCTCGACTTTTGCTTACTGCTTTTTCGGCTATCCTTCGGAGATTTCGAACCAGCGTCAGCATCGCTTACTGAAGAATCACACAAGTTCTCCTCGCCGTTTACATGCACAGCATTACTCTCTTTTGATATTTTGGCATTTCTTGAATTTTCCCGTTCCCTCTCTATATCCCTTTCGATAAGATATTGATACGGTAGACTCGCTGAATCCGATTGCGAGTCCGTGCTGCAATTACTGTTTTCGTCTTCTTGAACGGGGCTGCTCCGTTTTTTATGTACTGCCGACGACATTTCGGGAGATTCTTCCGACTTATTTTGCCAATTACTATCAGCGTCGTCTGTGCTCACATTTATGTTATTTGCCTCGTTGTTAACACCCTCATCCTTATTATGACCAATCATAGAAACTTCAGACTCATTAGGTAGTGCTGCATGCCTGTAAAGTAAATATTAACAAATAGAAACAAAATTTTGTCATTAATACAATAGAAAATAGTTAATTTTTGGAAAATAATTAAAAATATTCTACATAAAGGTAATATTGTTTGCTTTGGTTCTCAAAGCAGATTAAAATTCATACATAATTATCAAATAAAAGAATAATATTGTTCTTAGCCATAAAGTTAGCGAAAAAATAGGTAATTTATAATTAACATTTCTACCAGGGTAGTTATTAATTTTATTTCACTTTTCCGCAACATTAATATCATTATTTACGTATAATAAATATAAAATTTTAATTTATTCTAATGATAAGAAAATTTAATTGATAAACAAAATAAATTACTTTAAAGAGGATGCCAGAGTTAAATTATTATCGCCCCAGTAATCTTCAGTTTTGAGGCTATAAAAAAAGTAATACTTCAAAGTATACAAATTGAAATTTTTTAGTCTACTTAAAATATTAAAAAAAATTTAAAGGAGTGTAAGTAATATTGATTTTGTATAATTTTATGTTTTTCTGAATGTATATCCTCGAAGCTATGAAATTTATTCAGTTGGTACAGATTAGGTATTATACCCCGTCAATGAATGATAAATTTGTATAGAAATCGGAAATTATGAAAATCATTTAATCAATATTAAACAGTATTACGGCGCACCTTGTAAGTGAAATCGTACATATAGGATTATCGGATTCTTTATGCCGTGATCGAGTGCGCAGAGATTGACCCAAGTTGCTCGTATTTTCGCTTCCTTCATGACTACTTGTCGCCACAATCTCCTGGTTATCCTTTAGACCATTTTTGCACGGTGGACGCTCCTGTAGGGGCTCACCCTCCAAGGAACTAACTGCTGGACTATCGTTATCGAATTTAGCCACTAACCCTCCCATCGTTTCTTCCGTTTGTCGTGGCTCCGTTTTATCTAAAATTTTTACAGTTAAGACAAATGCGTGTGAAAATGCTTTGGCGTCAGGTCTGTCAGAAAATTTCATCATAGCAAACATCTTATCCTGCCGCGTCCATGAGGCATGATCTTTACGAATAAAGTTAAGAAAATGTATGTAATTTTTTATTTTATAATTTTTAAAATTTTATATTTAAAATTTGGAAATTTTTTTTCAATTTTTATCAAGTTATCTTCGACGTGAGTCATGTGTAGCTTATAAATTTCAATTTTTTACGATTTAGTAGTATCAATCAAAATTATATAATAAATGAAATCTTTTCAACCGATGCACTGTTTCTTTACATATGTACTCTAGGAACAGAAATATTTCTTAATTGTGCAGTATGTTACTAGTAAAATTTACTGCTTTTATAATAAAAGAAGTTATGAAATATTTTGAAACATGTCTTAGCAGTCAATCTATTAAATATATCTCAAATAAAGTTGTAAATGTCAATAATTAAAACTTCTATCAAAGGAAAACTTTATATAACTCATTTATCAATTACCATGTAAATTGAAACCATTTTCTACATTTTTTCATGAATTACTATTACAAATAATAATATAAATCTATTTTAAGCAATAAAAAAATAACTAATGTACATTTCAGAATTATGTTATTACATTATGACTTTTCAATAAGTTGATAGACTTATTACATTTTGAAATACAATATACATCTCTTTAAAAGGATACTGTAGGTAACAAGAAGATTTTTTGTACTAAAATGTTGTCCCTGACGTGGTTGCCACTTAATTATTCTTCTAATAATTTTCATTAACTCCTTACTATAAGGAAAGTCTGCTGTATTTCTGCAACATATTAAGAATTAATTGTTAAAAAGTTTTTATATTGTGCTTATATAAAATCCTTTTACTATTCCTAGTTTTATAAATGATCTTTTACTATTTAGAACTAAAATATTTTACATCACATATGTCTAAGTAGAACGTCACTAAAAACAAACTGCACTGGCAAATGGTTATCAGGCTTGAGTAAGCTTATCTATCTATTGATATATATATAACACTAAACTTTTGTATGTTCAGTATGAGCTACGTAATGGATGTATACGAATAAGCTTTACAAAATGAATTATTATTCAAATAAATAATTACAACAAATGATGAAAAATATGGTTTTTTTTATTATCAAAATACATAAAAATTCTTTACCTTATTGATTTGTGAAACTTGAATGTGAATTTATAAATGTTATTTTTGCGACATAACCAATAAGATCCAGGAACAGTTAATATTGGCTCTTTGTCTTGTTCTTCCCAATGGAGTCTGCCAAGCGTACGTACATGTATTCCAGGCATTTTCTTTCTGGCTTCAAATCACGGAATAAGGGTATGAGCCTTATACACTCCTCACCATTACTGGTGAGCTCTTTGACAATGAATGTCAAGTAGTACAAAACCTTTTGCTAAAATTCAAATCACTCATGATACATTTATATTCAATGTATTAAAAATAAACATTTTGGCTATTGCGTATACCTCTGATATGACTTCATTTATAAAAATGTCATTTATACTATTCCAAGGTAAATATTCTTCAAGAGCTCCAAAAATAGTACTTTTGTTTATTATATGGACTCCCACAGACTCTACTAATAATAATTTATCTGAAACAGTTAAATATATAAATATAAAATTCAAAGAATATTTAATATGTCGTTTAATGTTTTTACTTTTCTTATATATGTTTGCTATACCTAGCATATGCATATTTCATTATTTTTACTAGGGATACATAAGTCTTTTATCCCATAAAAATGATAAAAATGACTTATAATTTTATTTTTATTTAATTACTAATAAAATAGAAAATATAAGAAGTTAAAAGATTCTGTAATAATAAGAATTATTTTATAATAAAATTTTATATTTATGTATTCAATATAAAAAAGAATGAAATATATTAAGTGAATAAGATTGAAGTACTTGTTTTTATTATATAAATTTATTGTAAAATGTAAATAAAGTAAAATTAGTATCATCAAGCATTAATTTATCAAGTTAAAAAAGATTCTAATTTCATTTAATTACAAATTTATTGTATTAATTTCTATATAAATTGATTATAATATTTGTAAATTACGTTCAACTCTATTTCGTAGAAATGATAAGGTCAATTAAATCTATTTCATTGATGGAACTACTTTAAAATATTACAGAATATAAATGATGCTTCAATCATATCATCAACAGTACATTGATGGTAACCTTTTATTAACACCACTCTGTAGGACATTCTAATAAAGTCTTTTAATTAATAAATAATGTAATAGCCAGTTTCAAGGTCCATAAAGACCCACTATTAAGTGTACATACTAGTTTAACTTAAAAATGATTTTCTCAAAGAACATAAAACTTTACTCCAATCTGTTAAGATTCAGATATATTTTTCGTATTTTAAGGATAAATATCTATCATAATTACTAATTTTTTTAAATAAACTAAAAAGCAAAATTAAATAAAAAAAGTTGTTTTAAAGCTGATTAAGATATTGGTATATTGCAACTATTAATCTATTTGAAAGCTTTAGAGAATGTACAGAATCGTGCAAGTTAAATTTGAATGCAAAGCTAAGTAGTTAGACTTCCAATTACTCTGCATATAGCGCACACTAGCAATTTATACTACCTCCGTGAATTCTTTATTTTTAAGTTTGATCAATCATCTAACCCAGCCCTACACCACTCCTTCAATAAAAGAAAAAAGAAAACTATCCTGCCTCTAAACTACATGCAACCATATAACAAAAGCACTTTAATTCTCCTTTTCACATCTCATTACCCCTTTTAAATGAGCGAAGCACTTTCACAAAGTATAAGCCACAGTGCAATGCACAGAGGAGTGAACGAAGCACAGCACCCAACGAATGAAGGAAGTCTCAGGCAACATCAAGTCAACTGTGCAAAAATTCTCGAACGTACCGCTGCGCGACGCATCCGGCACACAGTGCACTCCTCCAAATCCCATTAGCCATGACACAAAGTAAATAAAGACCCTGCATTGACTACACGCGCGCGCCTATAATAAACACATATAGAGGGGCGACCCAAGTGCAGAGGGGAAAGGAAAGACAATGCTCACTGGTCCTCTCAGTATGTAGGTAGCCGGCGCAGGTCCAGCGGGCGACGGCGAAGAGGCCGACAATGGCCGCGAGGACGGCAGAGCTCGTTGCTAGCCAGAGGATGAGACTCAGGCCGAGGAGGGCGAGTTCGGCGGTGCAACCTCGCCGGTCACTCTCCTCCCTCAGCACGTACTCGATCGCGCCATCACTGTCGGCGGCGTGCCTCGTCTCGCACAGCGTTATACCCCTGCCCTGGATGTTCCGATAGCGGCGCGAACTCTTCGACGACGATGATGAATCCTGGCGCTGCTGCAGTACTGACGACGACTCTGGGAACGTCGTGGCCGTGGCCGTCGATGACATTAGACAGCACGATGGGGGGCTCGGGCCGACCCCCCGGACTACTCGCACGTCCCTCTCCCACTTTGATTTGCTTCGCTTGCAATTCCGTGTTGTACACACGCACGTTCTTTTCTCTTACTCAACTTTCGTCTTGATCTCGGTCCCCCTCTCACTCTCTCTAGAAGTGGACCCGCGCTGAGTCTCGATTGGCTTTCTTCTTTTTTTTGCGGCTGCTCGCGTCCAGCCCGCTCTTTTTTTCGACGCCGCGGATTCCACGCGCCTGCCGTTCGATGCACCTCTCTCACAGCTCCGACTTCTGTATATATCAGAGTTTCTTCGCACTCTCAGACTACATCGCGTGCGCTCGATAGCGGCTCGCGTGCTTTGACGATACCATCAGCCTCTTTTCGCATACTAATCGCATGTAGGTGCTGTGTGTGTATGTGTGTAGGTATACGTTGGATTCCCAGCCTTCCACAGGCGTGCGGCGATGGAGAAGTGGCAAGTGGCAACTGTCGAGAGGAGTAGGTACAGAGGATATACACCGTACACGCACGAGGCGCGCGCGATGCACTTGCCACGCTTGTGTGAGTGTAATAGGTACGTCTGGGGGAACGCTGGATTACTCCATTGCCAATCTGATAATAACCACGTGTCCAGGGAGATTGTGTCAATGAGGCCCTTGGGCTCTAGATTTAGGTTGGCAATGTAGAGAGAGAAAGAGAGAGAAAAAAAAAAGAGAGAGAGAGAGAGAGAGAGAGAG
>JAPYZP010001725.1:0-15609 GCA_030522985.1 Torymus sinensis | reverse complement strand
TTACACTGATTAATGCAGTGGTTGATGAATTATTTCAAGGGGAAACGGACGGCTCCGCGTTAACTTTTCAAATGCCGAATTTTCATTTCGGAGCAAGGGGATGTGGGATTCCCATGAGGGCTCGAGACTCTACCGCGGATAGTATAAGAACGTTAAATTTTTTTCGGAAAAGTATACTTTAGGCGTGTGAATATAATATAATCAATAAATGGGATATGGTTCTATGCCCTTTACGGCATAGAACATTATTAGAGGGAACCGCTTACATTTAATTTAAATAACTGCTGTTGACGAGTTCGGTCCATTAAGTAATTAGGGATAGGGGGAGTTTTTCGCCCGTGTCTCTTGATTGAAGTGGAGTAACAAGTGTCGTCTGACCGAACGTACTGTTTCTACTTGTTAAACGAGCGTTACAACCGGTTAGCTGGAGCGCTGTAACGTTTGAAAACTAATTGCGAAATGTCGTATTACTTCTTCTCCTGTCCGTCAATTATAAATAGCATTAATGGCACGACGCAGTAAAACGCCTGATGTTTATCACGTATAAATTGCGCTGCAAAGTTATTATAATATATTGTTAAAAATTTTTCTCTAGAATTTTACATTATAAAATAGGTTAAAGTAATATTTCACTTTTACTATACGTAAGTAAAATAATGTAATATACTGAACATATATATTTCAGTATACTAATAATTTATTAGCTATTAACTAGTACGCAAACGTCATTTACAGTTTGTTTTTTATAATATTTAACGTTTCTTTTTAAAATATGTATACCTATACTTGATATTATATCAATGTAAATATTGAAAAACCAATACACATACGTATGTACATACATACATCAGCTAGCGAGGAGCGATTCTCATCAATTGTCACGCCGCTTATTAGGTATTATCGTACTCGATCAGATAATAAAAACTCAGATTTAAAGTGTGATTGCGTCATTTAACAAAAAGTTAATAGACGTTATTTCACGTTAGTTGCGAGTATGTAACACTTTGGTAAAGATTTATCCTTATCTACTATACTATATAGCGTTATAAATGTTTAAATTAATAATTTTACATTTATGTAATAAAGTAGAATGCAATAGAATCTCGTCTTCAACGCGCATCTTAATAGATAGCGATCTAAAAATAAATAGCAGGAAGAAAAACGAGTTTTGAATACCGCCAATCACTCGAATCATCGTTCAGTATAAAAAGCTCATTTTTCTTTCAGTAGACCGGTATAATCCAGCCTATCCAGCATAGAAAAAATTTTTTCGAAATTCTCATCACTATTCACATAAAAAAAGTCCGTTATCTTCCCGCATTATACCTGCACTCGAACCCCGCTCGACATTCAAACCTTTCGCGCCCAAGCACCGAAATAATCGCGTGCACGGCCGCCCGAGCTAAGCTCTAACCTCGTTCTCTCTTTCGCCTCTCACTCTCTCTCCACATGCCACACTCTCTTTCTCTCTCTTCGCGAAATCGAACGCGCCCGCGCGCGCAGGTGGCGAAAAAAGGGGGCGTCTCTCTCTCTGTCCTCTTGCACGCGCACACTAGCGAGCTTAGGCCTACAATACTACGTAGCTATACCCACACGCGCAGAGGCGGCGCGATAACGCGTGAGTGTGAGAGTATACAGCCACGGAAAGAGAGCGCTCGCTCGCGTTCTCGCTGCTATCGATTCCCGCCGAAGATTCCCGAGGTGCGTACTCACCGCCGCCGCCGCCGTCGCGCTGGAGCTGTCAGTGACGTATAGCCCGTCGTCGTCGGGAACTCGGGAGAGAGGAGGACGTGTGTGTGTGTGTCTCGCTCGTGCTGGCTGGCTTTGAGAGCACCTGCACACGCCGGGCCAGCGAACTAGGTACATATACGGCTGAGGCTGGTCAAACCTCTTCTGAGTAGTAGCCGCGATTGCTAGAGAGAGACGGAGGGAGTTTTAGGTTAAAGGCCTTCGTCTGTCTGTCTCTCTCTCTCCCTGTCCGACTGTGCGCCAGAACGACCGCTACTACTGTGGGTACTCTACTCGTCTGCTCCGCAATTCGGGCATCCGCGGCTCCTGCAGTGTGTGCATATAGCGGGCTTCGCGGAACCGACTGCGAATTCCCTCAGTGGGCCGGAGGTTCGTCGCAGTGTTTTCGTGTCGGGGGCCCGAGTACTTGGCTCGGCAATTTCGTCGGGCGATAGGGACAAGCGGTGATAAGTATAGAGACGAGGGAGAGCAAGAGAAGCAGCGTTAAAGGGGCCGTACCCGTGTACTTATCCACCTACTCGCGTGTGTGCGCGCACGCCCCTTCTACGCTCTGTCCGCGCGCCTCTGCCCCCGCGCGCGCGAGATCGCGGCCGAATCGAACAACATTGATTTCCTCGCGCGCGCGGTCTCTGCACCTGTCGTCTGTGCCCCCAGTGTGTACCTACGCGGGCGCGCGCGCGTCTCTGCGATTTCCAACTCTTTCGCCATATCCCAACGCCTCTCCCTCTATCTTCCTTTCGCTCGTATACCTAAGTAGAAAAAGTCGCCAGTGTTGCGGTACGCGCGTACTCGTCCCCCAGGTCTCTAGTCGGGGTTTGCCCTCTCTAGTAGTGCCTGCACGGTTAACCCTTTCACTTGTCTCGACTAGGTCGCAGCAGCAGCCGTCCTGTCCATCATCTCCGCGCAGTAGTCGCCGCTGTGGGAGCGACGAAGAGAGAGATAGAGAGAGAGAAGAGGAAGAAATCGATCGCTGGTAGCGCAGCAGCAGCAGCACCAGCTAGAGAGAGAGCCTAACCTTGAAGGAGCTAGAAATGCAGCTGTCAAGCGCGCGCCCCTTCTGAGTCGCCGGCAAGGAGCTGCGGGGTAGAAGACGAGATAACGAGGAATCGAGAAGACGACCGCTGGCGACCAGGACGAGGTCGCCCGTCTGCCGAAGTACCGAGTACACTGTGAGCCAGGATGACCAGCCCAATTACTCCGGGTGAGTGGATCCTGATAAAAGGATCGCTCAATCTGAGTGTGAATGAGCAGTGGAAAATCGGGGCGGTTTTTTTTTTATAGATTCGTTTCGTTCATTTAAAGCTTTTTGTACAAGTTTTAATCTGTGATATCAGTTTAATAAAGGAGTAATCAATGTTAATTGTATAGGTGTGTGTGTGTGTCTGTGTGTGTATGTATGTGTATATATGGATTTACAAGTTTTGGACTGCTTGAAAGCATTATTGATTTTTTGTTAGATAGCAAGTAAAAATAGTTTAGTTTATAAATATTTTGAATTATAAATATTTTGAACTTCATTTTTGATACTTGGTAGTTTTATAGGCAGTTTAATATATATTTTAATAAAGAGATGTTTTGTCTATCAAATAAATTAAATAGTCTTGTGATTCTGTCTAAAATCTTTTACAGTATTATTACAGTCTAAAAATATTTTAAGTGATCACTTGTTTTTCAATTAGGTACTGACCCATGGGTGATTCAAGTACATGAACGAGCTCGATATCAACAACAGTTTGATTCACTCAAACCTATAAATGGAGTTGTTACAGGAGTCCAGGCAAAAGATTTTTTCTTACAATCACAACTTCCTCCACCAATACTTGGAAAGATATGGTAAAATGTCATATTACACTCATAATCTTTGTATTACATATGTTTTAAACTTTTATATATTTTTTACATTCATCCTATAGGGCATTATCAGATACAGATTCAGATGGAAAAATGAACATCAATGAATTTAGTATTGCATGTAAGCTTATTAATTTAAAGTTGAGAGGTTTCGAAGTGCCACCATCATTGCCACCATCCCTAGTGAGAAGTCTACAATCACTTGCAGGTATATTATTATTTTTCTTAAAGTCACTAGAAAACTATGCATTAAAATTTATTGTTTCTTTCGTTATTATTTTCTGAGAGGTACGAATGAAACTTTTGATGTCTCTTAATTTAGATAGAAATTCAAAAAGTTTTTATTCTATTAATTTCTTATACTAATAATCAATCAAATGTATCAAAAACTTAATAAATCTGTAATTTCATAATTATAGTAAGTCAAGGAATCACAAGTCCAGCAGCAGTTTCACCAGTACCTACAAATGTATCCCCAATTCCAAATATTGCTAGTATTCCACGACCTGCACCAACTATGCCCGCTGCACCTATGCCTATAGCATCTATGCCAACAATCATACCAAAAATTGGCCCACCACATGTTCCAGGTAAATTATTCTTCTCTTTATAAAATATTCTGCAAATGTTTAAAGTGACAAAAATATGCATTTCAAATTTTTCCGATCACTTAATGAAAAATTGATAGGTATTTGACTTAAATAATGAACAAGTAAAAAATTTATTATTATATGTCATTAACTTGAATTGAAATTATCAAATCTGTGACGGATGTGATAGTACTTATCAGTGATATTAATTCAGTTTATGTTAAACTGAAAATGCCATAATATTGTTCAAAAAAATAAATGTAGAAAGATCAATTTTGGAAAAGAAATCAAATACTATATAAATATTTATTATTATTCAAATAGATGACACAATTTTAAGAATTGCAATAAAGATTACTTATTTATCAATTTTTCAGATTTTTACTTCTCATGTATTTGAAAAGTAAATATTTAACTACTATTGATTGGAAAAGTACAATTAAAAAGCAAATAAAATCCCCATAATTAGATGAAACCAAAGTAGATTAGATTAATGAATTGAAATTATGAAATACTGTTTACTTTCATGCACCAAAAGCTACCATGTATTTTGTTTGCTATTCTACTTATAAATAAGCATTTTTCTCAAAATTTTAATTTTTTACAATCTTTGCAAATGTTTTAAAATTCTTTTATTATACATAATATTTAATAACTTACATACTATCTCACTGTGAATCCACATTACATGTCAAATGCTGTATGTTATTATAAAAAAAGTTGTTGTCCAACCTCTACAGAAATTATGATCATAGTCTAAAGTCGAACAGAGTTATGATCACAGAGTTCAAATTTAGACTATGATCATAATTTCTATAGAGGTCAGACAACAACTTTTTTTATAACAGCATTCAGCATGCAATGTGGATTCCCTGTTACACTACTATATTTTCTAAAGCACTTATTATACAAAATCTGTAGGTATCAAATCATAAAGAATGCATTATCTTTAACTAAAATCTTTTAATATCATTCTGTGCACCATCCAATTTATCAATCAAATATGCTTTTGTACTCTAAAGTCTAATATTTCTGCTATTTATGTATTCATATAAATCACTAAATAACTGAATGTTGTGATAATTATATCAACAAAAAATAAAAGAAACAATAATCTTGCAATTTAATATATTAAAATGTTATGAAAAATGCTTGTTAGTCACCAGCTTTTTTAATAGATAAAATCACCTTAGATTATATTAGAAGAATTTGCATAGATTAGAGAGGAAAAATGTATAGAAGTTGTAAGTTGCACCTGATACGTATATATATATAAAACGAAAGATTCGGTATATATCACACACAGCACCGCCACAAAGTAAACAGCCTGTACCTGCGAATACACCTGCCACGACTCATACATCGTCAAAGAACCCTCCTGCTCGCCCACCACCTATTAGGGCTGGTACGTTGGTGTCCTCGTGTTTCTTTGGCAGCTCATTCTCGAATTTTGATTGTCGAATTGCCTGTTTCAATTGATCTCTCAGCATTTTATTCATTCTTGTTTCCTTTTCATTTTGTATCATCAAGTAATATCACCTTATGGTTCATCGTTATGTTGAAAGAATTGATATTTTCCTGTAAGAGGCTTAATATATCAGTACTCTTCTTTTAGACGTTTTTTCATTTCATTTCTGTTTTGTTCATTGTATATGTTGACATATATTTCATGTAGCTATATATTTTTGGTAAATATGTTTTGTTAAAAGATTATTCTATTTGTTTTGTAGATAAATGATACAATCATTTATTGTTATTTAATATACTATACACAATATAAAAAGTAGATTGCAGATGTAGTAGGTTGAGCATCTTTATATCTAATTTTGATAAGAGTATTGAATTTACAGAGGAGATTTCATTTAGATATATTAACTATAATAATAGGGAGTGATATAAAATTGATCATGAATCCAAACCAATCACAAATTTAGAGGATCATTAATTATACTACATCAATCATTTGTAAATTTTTGTTTTGAGTCTTTATTGCTTACAAAGCAGCTGCATCTATGCGCCAGTACAGTTTTGCTGCTAAAGATATGCGTTTTTTCGTCAAATTTTAAAGTTTTAAATTTAATTTTCCAGATGCTGCAAAAGTGCAGAAAAAATTTGATTGCAAAAAAAGTTTCACTTACGTTATTGATTTAACATTTCAACGAACTTCACTTAATTTAAATTTATCTAAAGTTAAAATCGTTCGTAGTTTCTTCAGAATGAGTTTGATAGATTCGGACGCTGACGAACAAAATCTTAATAAGCTTTCTCGTTAGTTTATCAACGTTTCGGGAGTTTTTTTATTTACTCTCGTTTTGAGGGCATTGAAAACAAAATTTCAAAAACGACTCACAAAACCGAAAGCGATTTCCGTTTTGAATGCCCTGAAGAGGGGAGTAAATAAAAAAACTCCCGAAACGTTGGTAAACTAACGAAAAAGCTTATTAATTTTGTTCGTCGGCGCCCAATCTATGAAACTAATTTAAATTTAACCTGTAATAATAAATTGTAGTTACCTTGTGAAACTTTTTACAATATTTTTTCTCAAAGGATTTTTCTCATCTATGAGCATGCTTTTATAATACAAATTTTCCTTATAGGGAAAAACTTAAGTTAAAATCTAAAAATTAAAATATTGTTAAAAATTAAATATAATTAAAAGATAGTTTTATTTTGAATAATCCATATTTTTATAACTGATAAAAGTCTTATATAGACATCATTTTTGTATTCTAATTAGTACAATACATCTGAGAAAATTTACTTTATTTTATAAGAATAACAATGAGCTAATTAAAATTTTATGTATTACAACATTTTTCATAGGGGACTTGTTAATCCACATTGAATAAATTTAAATTTATTACTTTAGATGTGACAGTAATTTCTTACTAGAGAGTTTTGCTTTTTATAAAATTGTTTGCAATAATGCCAAAATTATTAAAAGATTTATCTAATTATTTTCATTTTTAGATTTTATAATTATCTGATTCTTGAAGCACAGATTAATCAACTCGATCGTCTTAAACATTCTAATCAACTATTGATGGAAATCTGTTTTAATAATTTTCTATATTCTGCGTCATTCACTTGAATCACTTCTGTTTTACTGCTTAACGCTTCTGCGATTTTTTCAATGCTGTGTTTTCTGTGCTGCACTAAGGAGACCTCACTGCTAAGGTCGAAAGTGGTGCTACTCCGCAAAGACCTACACCTCCCGACAGTATTGGTATGTTTTACAGATGTCAGCGCGTTTCAAATAGACAAAATGTTGTAGAGAATTATAAAGGATAAATATGCAAATGATAATGATGTTAATCTAGAGATGTGGATGTTCGCATTGGGTATAGAAAACATTCGAAAAGGAAAGGTTGAATTGATAAATATAGGATATGGAACTTTGAATTCTCATTTTAAGGAATTATACTTTAAGTATATCTACACTTTCAAGATTAGATAAGTTATAGGTGTATGAATTTTACTGAAACAAATTTAGGAAAATATTGTGTTTTATCAACAATGGTCCTATTTGGTAATAAAACAATTGTGTGTCAATGAATTTTTCTCTGTGTATACAATTTTGTATTTCCTAATGTTTTTATTAGTAGTATAAATAAGTATACTTGATGACCTTAATTGAGGTTTTTAATGCTTTGCGTATATATACATATACATATATATTTTTAATGTTGATATAAATATTGAAGTAATAAAAGATAATATGACTTTAAATTTACCAAAATATTAGAATTGTGATTGTGTAATATTTGCTTGATAATTGTGTCCTTTTATGTGTATAGTCTGTAAAACAGTGGCTCTGTCTTATACATATGTATCTAGTACTAAAATCATTAGATAAAAATTTCAAATTTTTCATTTTGTTAATTTAATTTTATTGAAATTAAAACATAATTCTAAATTTATTAAATATATATCTATGTTATATTAAAAATATATTTCTTTGAATTTGCTTGGTATTTTACAGTTTTTTCAATATGCCAAAGCACTGTTTTTGAAATTTTATTTTGCTAGAGCTAATTTATTTTGAAGGATGCACATATTAAAATTTATTTTCCAATAGGAGCTGGATTTGTCCCAACAACTGGACCTCCAAAACCACAACCACCATCATTTCCAAATAGTCCTGTAGCAGCTGCATCGCCTGTTAAACCTCCTATGGTGCAGCCAATGATTCAGCCTGGAGTTATGCCAATGATGCAGCCAGGAATTCCGCCAATGGTTCAGCCAATGGTTCAGCCTATGGTTCAACCTATGGTCCAACCCATGGTTCAAACAGGTGTTCCACCAATTCAAATGGTACAGCCAATGACATCATCAGTTTCTAACACAGGTAAATTCTATTTCGTAATGAAAATATTTTCTATTTGATAATTTTAAGTCTTTTTTATAGAGAAATTTCATAAATAAAAAAAAATAAATCATAATTTTATAATTACTACTCTTCACTATTACTTATATAATCTAAAGCAATGAATATAGTTTCTACATCGTTACCTCTTTCTTTACAGATTTATTCGATCTTTTAATGTCAGAAGGTACATACGTGGTGAAAATAAACAGTACAGACTTAATAATTTAATATTTTATAACAAGCTTAAAATAATTTGCTTTTCCAGTATTATTGTTTATCACCCGTGTTGTCATTTTGTGCTAAAGCAAATTTTCTTGCAGGTAGTTTATAGCATTTAGTGACTTACAGCTTAATTGCAAGTTTTTTCATACCTATTGTCCGTGTAACAGTTTTGATTTTTACAATAGCAGGAAAAACTTCTGTGATATATTTATGTGTGTGTGTATATATATTAAAAAAAAATTAAAAAAAAAAATTAAAAAATTAGTGTGCTAAATTTGCAGAAATGCCAGAGCTTTGATAAAATTTGGAAGTGCATTTATTAAAGTTTTATAATTTTGTGAGCTTTAACAACAAATATTAGAGTTGTTGTTCAACAGTTATATAAATTACATATATTTATTATCAGGTACACCTCCAGTTGCATCAGTGGCACCTATAGCTCCAATGAATACAGTACCAGCACCAACAGCAGCCTTTACTATGGGACAAACACCACCAATACAGCCTATACAAACTGGTATAATTTCTCCAATGCCTGTAGCTCCTTCTGTAATACCTCCTGGCATGCAAGCAGCTACTGGTATATAAAAAATAAAATTATATTAATAGCAATTCTCCTCACTGATTACATAATTTAGATAAATTTTGTTATGTACTTCTAGGAAACGGCATGGTAGGAACAGTAGCAGCTGCATCAACTATAACACCACCAATGACCCCAATACCTGCAAGTGCTGCTGGCATGAATGGTAGTATCATACATACACCAGTGTCAACAAGTACGCCTCTAAGCACAACTGCCAGGCCCCCAAGCATAGACAGAGTAGGATCAGTAGACTCTCAACACAGTCAACATAGTCAGCATTCCGTTAGTTCACCACAGGCTGCTGAGTGGGCTGTACCATACCAAACAAAATTGAAATATACTCAACTGTTTAATACATGGGATAGAACAAGATCTGGCTACTTATCTGGACCCCAAGCTAGGAATATTATGGTTCAGTCTCAATTGCCTCAGCAAATTCTTGCAGATATTTGGTAAATATTTTCTTATAAGTACTTAGCTTATATATTAAAAAAATAACTTCATTTTTTATTCGTAATAATTTATTTTCAATACAATGCATGGAAAATTCATTTAAATGTTTATCAATTTTATTTTAGGGCTTTGTCTGATATGGATTCAGACGGCCGTTTAGGTTGTGAAGAATTCGTTTTAGCGATGCATTTATGTGACATGGCAAAGGCTGGTGAAGTTATTACAAAGACTCTTCCACCAGACCTTATCCCGCCTACGTTTAGACGTCAGCGACAAAGTTCTGTTTCTTCTCAGGGTGTGCCTGATAATGTAGATCCTTTAGCTGGTATGCCTCAGGTAAGATTGGCAAAAAGATAATTTGTTTAACCGTGCTACAAGTGAATCGATAATTATTTCTTTAAATAACTGTATTTCGATTTTAAATAAAAATATTTCTAAATATTATTTTAAATTTTTAAGACATCATTTGAAGACAAAAGAAAAGAAAACTTTGATAAAGGTCAAGCAGAATTAGATAGACGACGAAAAGCGTTACTAGAGATTCAACGGAAAGAACAAGACGAACGGGAACGAAAAGAAAGGGAAGAAGCCGAAAAACGGGAAAAAATAAGGTAATAAAAATATCAAAGCATTAAAAACAATAATATATTTTGGTGATAAATTTAACGTACTTTATTATATCTGAATTTTAGGTTAGAGCAAGAGAGGCGTCGTCAAGCAGAACTGGAACAACAAATGTTAAGGCAAAAAGAAATCGAAGAAGAAAAGGAAGAACAACGAAAACGCGCTCAAGAACAAAGAGAAGCTGCAAGGAAGTAAGTGTATTGCATTTAAAGTTCTATTCACACATTTTCCTTGATAATATACATTTTGCAGAGAAATGGAAAGACAACGTCAATTAGAATGGGAAACACAAAAATCACAAGAACTGCAAACGCAAAGACAAAAAGAACAAGATGTTCTCCTTAAACTGAAAGCAAAAAATCAATCGCTAACTATTGAATTGGGCTCATTGGTAAGTTATGTTTTCATATATTTTTAATTAGTATGTAAGACTTATATTTTATTTATTTATTTATTAAATTTCAACGGGTAGAAGCCCTTTGACAAATATATAAATATAAAATTAATATAAGAATAGTATGTTTGCTAGTGTCACAAACGAGTACGCCTTTCGCTGCCATACCGAATTAAAGCTAGACGAAACTAAGCGTAGTTGTAAACTTGATTCCTTAAAGCAGTTTTAAATAGACCTACGGTGTTGATGAACGTATGACCGGGGCTAATCGGTTCCAATGCCTTTTCAGACGCGGGGTAGCACTATTAAAGTAAAAATTTAGATATCTCTTCGGACATGGGTAGAGGATTTATCGTGTTGTAAAGCGTAGATCGCCGATATACATATACGATCATATATACGATTTCTTTTTAGAATGAAAGAGTGAAAGAACTATCCCAAAAGATCTGCGACACACGTGTAGGCGTATCCACGGTAAAGACGACAATCGACGGGATGCGTACTACTCGTGATCAACAACTTCAAGAGATGACAGCACTGAAAAATAAATTACGCGAGCAAAATCAGCGATTGCTTGCCGTCAGTCAAGAAAAGGCAAGATTGGAAGCGAAAACAAAAACACAAGACTCAACAGGTCAAGAGGCACAGAAATTGGCGCTTGCCAACAAACAGATTGCAATAAAACAGTTAAAAGATAAACTAGTAGATTTAGAAAACGAAGTTAAAGAAAAAGAAAAAGAAGTCGAAAACAGCAATAAACAACTAGGTAACGAAATAAATATATATTTTTTTTATTAATCTTTTGTTAATTATAGAATTACTACTATTATCTATTTACATTACCGTTGTAAATTCCTTTAAAACTTAAATAAATCAATTTTTTCATAATTTATTGTTTTACTTTAATAAAGAAATAACAAAGTTCTTTAATGTTAATTATTTTGAAATATACTTTATTTTATATCTATTTCGTTTTTTTTTAACAGAGGAGTTACAACAAGAGATGGACACCGTTTACACCAATTGCCTTGAGCTAAATGAAAAATTCGAGGAGAAGAAAGCAAAGGCCTTGGAAATGAAACAGAGTACAAATCAAGGCAACTTTTCCACTTCGGCGTGGGGAGATGATGATAACTGGGGCGATTCAACAACAGCTGAGGTTGACGTTGATTCATGGCCTGTAGACACTGCAGCACCCTCAACACAAGTAAAGGAAGAGGACACGAGCGGTGTCAAGAAGTACAGGGCTCTCTATGAATTCGTCGCCAGAAACCAGGATGAAATTTCTTTTCAACCTGGAGATACTATTATTGTAAGTTTATTAATTAATTATTTATAAGTACTATTATAAATCAACGTAAAATAATTTGTCATTTAAAATTTAGGTGCCGCCAGTACAAAATGCTGAACCTGGCTGGATGGCAGGAGAAATTAGAGGTCATACGGGATGGTTTCCAGAATCTTATGTTGAACCTATTGATGTTGGCACTAGCACAGCCGGTGATGCTTTTACACACCAGGATAGCATAGAAAAACGAATGTTAGAGTAAGTATTAAAACATAATTTGGAACTAAAGACTCATTTCCTAAAACCATTAAAACATTTTTTATAAAAAAAAAAAAAAATTTTTTTAATTTTGCAGAGAAATTGCGGAAGTTCCTGAAAACGTATCGGACGCTGGTTCTGCTGTAGGCGAAGGACCATACGTCGAGCCCATCACACCTAAATTAGGTGAAGGACAGTTATGCAATATTACTGCGACGACCCTTTATCAATATCGGCCTACTACTGAGCAACATCTTTCCTTCAACAAAGGAGAAACCGTTACTATTAAAGAACAACAGGTAAATGGTTTAAATTAACTTTTAGTAGAAGAGTTTTAATAGTAACATAAAAAAAAAATTCATTTTTTACCGTTCAGGATGTCTGGTGTTACGGCGAAACGAGTGCCGGTAATGTAGGATGGCTTCCGAAATCTTACGTTAAGATGGATATTACAAATGGTCAAAGTGCAACTGCTACCGCAGACGGCCTTAACGAGTATTATATGTCACTGTATCAATATGACTCCAATGAATCTGGTGATCTCAACTTCAATCAAGGCGAAATCCTTATGGTCATAAAAAAAGATGGCGATTGGTGGACTGGTGTCATAGGGGACAGGACGGGTATCTTCCCATCAAACTACGTTGAGAAGTACGATATGCCAGATCAGGTAAGATGCGCCTTTACGATTTTTTAATATTAACGCTATCCACTAATTTTAAAATATCAAATATTTCGATATTTTTTGCTACGATTTGTGTATTCCAATGTTAGCACTTGTGCACTTTCCTACCTCATCTCATAAAGCACATATGTAAGCACATATGTACAATTCTATTTTGTTTCTTTATAAAAGGAAATTATATTTTTAAATTTGATTTATCGGTAAAACTAAGTTTAAATGTTTAATATTAAAATCAAACTACTATTGAGAATATTTTCTAAGTATTATGAATGTAATCACCCTGTCCCGTTTTTTGTGATTTATGTTTTAACCATGAGTAATGTTTTCATTATGTGTTCACCTTCACATGTGTGTTGCTACTATTTCCTAGATCACTGCAACTCAAGATACAGCAAAAGTTGAAAGTCAACAAGATGGTTTAAGTAATGCTGTTGACACTGAAATTAAAACAGAAGATAAGCCAGTGCGTATGACTACTAATATGATTAACTTTGAACTTGCAATGATCGATTCAGATTTTATTACGATCTTTCTGATGATTGAAACCGAAGGGGTTGCGAGACAAGTGTTGCCCACATATATAAAATCTAGAGTGCATTGACCTAACTTTTACGATATTTTATCACTTATCAAATTTCAAATCAAACTATAAATTCGTTTTTGCGTAAACTTTAAACAAAATTTTTAAATTGCGACAGTAGCACCTCATAATTTGTAAGAAAAAAGAACTACTTAGAAAAATGATGTTATTGATTAAAGTAAATAAAGAATCGATCATTGGCATACCTACCGCCACCCTTTACCTGTAATTATGCTAAATTAAATGTAACATATAAATGTTATAACCCCTGTAAGCTCTCATAATTTTGTGGCGTAATTAATCACTAAACACTTGCATCGTTTTCTTACACGCTACTCATTCCATACTCAAAAGCAGCAGGAGAAAACAGCTGAACAAATTGAAGAAGAAATGGCAGAAGCTGAAGATAGAGCAGAGCTGCCAGACTTTGCCGCCATGTCTGCGCAGCAGGTAACGTTCATATTCTTGCTTTCTAATATCTTCAAAATTCACTTCGATCATAAGTTTTTTATATGTATACGTTTACGTATTTATGTCTATATGTATTTATCATTCTTTATCGAACACATAGATAAAAATATCGTATACTCGATTGCATTTGGCTTTTTTATAATATTCGAAAATCAATTACTTTTTGCCGCGCGTTCGTTGGGCGTGCTCAAATTCGACGCGCATCTCTCGCTATGCGAATTTTGGACAACCATTGTTGGCTTTCTCCCTCTACTGCGACATAGTACACAAAGGTAAATGTGGGAAAAGAGGTTGAAACGCTTTAGTACTGTTGTTTTTTTAATATTGTGCTTTTGTTTTTGTAGCCAGTATGATTTTATTTATACAATACATAGTTATAATAGCGTATTTTTAAATATTATTGTTGTCTTATTATTTTCACGTTTTATACTATTTATTCTGAATACTATATATGTTTTTGGTTAACAATGTTTTATAAGTGAATTATGCTAATAATATTCTCCTTTATGTAGCGAGGACGAAAGCCTGAAATCGTGCAAGTTATAGCACCATACAAGGCAACGAGCGTCGAACAGTTGGATCTTCAAAAGGGACAATTAATAATGATCCGCAAGAAAACAGAGTCTGGCTGGTGGGAAGGTGAACTGCAGGTCTGTGTAAACTGAATATTTATATTTTTTAAATCTAGTTTATTTTAATTTTTATAATTCATTAATATTACTTTTTACATTCCAGGCTCGCGGAAAGAAAAGACAGATCGGCTGGTTCCCGGCATCGTATGTAAAACTTCTTACTAGCAGCAGTAATCGTAGCACACCGGTATCTCACAAATATCAGGATTCCCCAACAATGGATCCATTTGCCGGTTAGCAATTTATTTTATTATTTATTTATTTATAACTTAAACGGACCGAGAGTATGAGAATACAATTTAGGTGCATGCATTTGTGCCATAAGTCACAAAATGAAATCAAATTACAAGTAAATTGCGTGTAAAATACGCTGTACTTTGCGAAAGCATGCGAAGAACTAGGAGTGCTCTCCTCTAAGGCATTAAATTTACGTAAGGGGTATATGATGATTCTGGTTGTGAAAAAATTGATAATTTCGGTGGGGGGGGGGGGAGAGAGAGAGAGAGAGAGAGAGAGAGAGAGAGAGAGAGAGAGAAACTCTATCCACAAGCAAGCTGCTGATAATATACTGGTATTGGGAGATGAAGCGTGTACGGTAAAAAGAAATGATTTTGCATTTTTTTTTAATTTATCTCGAGTCTATTATCAAAGGGCCGGTGAGCGTTCAAGGTCAATCTGCAGCAGAGATGTGCTTAGAGGGCTTCTGGTCTCACGGAAGAATTTTACGTCATCCGCATACAAGAGGATCGCGGAGTGTCGCACGACATTAGAGAGATCATTAATGTATATGTTAAACAATAGGGGTTCGAGTTGTGAGCTCTGAAAGACGCCAGAGGGTTCCATCAGATACGTAATTT
>JAPYZP010001724.1:0-15433 GCA_030522985.1 Torymus sinensis | reverse complement strand
GGGTCTGAGGGGGGTCTGAGGGGGGGCGAGGGGGGGCGAGGGGGGGGCGAGGGGGGTCTGAGTGACATCAATAACGCTTACGACTATATAATATAGAGATATATATATATATATATATATATATATATATATATGATGTGGTAATATGATAATAATAATTATTACCTTTTCGAATGCTTATTCTAAAACCATTTTAGATGAACAAAGGAATAGTGTAAAGGAGTACTGAAAAAAGAAATAATGACTTGTTAAAATGTTTTTATTTGTCAGACAAACGTTAATTGTATTGTTAATTTTATCTTTATTTTTCCGTTAATTTTATCTATCTTACATATATTCCCGACTAACATTTCTATCAATTTAACGTCGCAATTCGGTTTAAGCCTTAATTTATTCAGATTACATAACCATTGCGGCTGCTATTCCTTGGTAAAATTGTCTCCCATAAAACTAGCTTAAGATAGATTTAAAATGGCTTTTGAAAATTTAAACCTTGTTTACTTATTCTTATCGAAGTACGAATTTCATTAAAATGGTTATTTCTTCATAAATAATGTGTGATTGATAAAAATCGCTGATTGACAAAAGTTTTGAAATTACTTTTTATTCCACTCACTATGGATTACGGTCAAAATCCATTCTATCTACATTAGCATGCAGCTTAAAATTGTATGCAATAACTCTTGTAATATAAAGTAAAGTATTTTCCCTCTTTTATCTTTTCATTTATACTCTAGTTTCGTAAAAATAAATATTAACAAAACTACTGTCATATTTTTTAAATCTAAATTAAGTAATATACTTAGCTGCCGTAACTTAATGCCGTTACAAAATAATAATAATTAATTTAATTTAGAGTGAATTTTGTTTTCTAAAATAAATGACGAACAACCCAAAGGAGATAATTTAATAATGATCCCTTACGATTATCATTTCCAATTAAGTTCAAGTACGGCAGCATAATCGTTTCGTGACAAACAGAATCACTTCCTGCTCGTACCCAAACGCCAGAAGCAGCGACATTAATTAACTCCACTACATGACTGATGAAGACGCCGGGAATATCAGTCGACAGCATTGAGCATCCACTCGATCGCGGTCGATTCTCGTCCCAAATAATGCAGTCGCGAGAATTCGTCTCCCGACGAGCGGAATCCCTTTGGCCCACTCAATAACATACCTTCATCTTCTCGGCAACGTCTCAGTCGTCAGTCCCATCGCGTACAAAGGGAGGCAGCCGTTACTAAGATACCAATCGCCCCTTCGGTGGACCATTTGATACTGGGGTGTCGAATTCAATCCGACTACGACTTCGCCCTTGCGAACAGTTCGGGCGTTTCGTTGTTTCGTAAAGCATAAGAAACGCTGGAGTTATAATATAAAAAAATATATATTCAATAAATAGATGAAGTAAGGATCAATACGAGTAATTGCAATAAATTATTGTAATTTAAAAAGTCAATTGGATTTTTATGCCAATAACTATGATTACTTATTGATTGTACTTTGTCTATTCCATTTACTTGCATGATAACTATTTATATGCATTCGAACTAATTTATATGCTTGCAACAAAATCTTCACTGTCAATAAAATGTGTCGAAAAATTTTGCAATAGCTTTTTTTATTAAATTCTACTGAAATATTTTTTAAAAAAGCATCATTCACCCCTCTTCAAAAGAAGACGAAAATCTTAAAGTATTTACCACTTAACCAGTATTTAAATTCAAATTTAACTTTTCAGACTAGCTTCTTTCGCTTTGTCTCACCTCTCTACGTCCGAAACTTTTTTCTTTGTCTCCCCACGACCCGACACACACACGCACGTCCTCCGTCCGCCCGCCTCGGTCCTTTTCTCTCCGCTTGGAACTCCTCAAACTGACGCCGTTCTCTCCTCCCCATTCCGTCTGCTGCCGACACTTCCGTAGACTTTTCGTTACTTAGAAGTGGATAGCAGTATTCCCCAGGAGATTTTAGCGCCCGCATTGCGACGAAAAATTCGCACTGTCTGTTTGCCACTGGCAAATTTACAAAAGACAAAGAGAACGGAGAGGAAAGCGTCTGGAGCGAAGGCGAACAAAGCGAGCGTCGAAGGAATCGAAGGGGAAGATTTTCACGCCTCGTTTCGTGTATGCGTGCGTAAATGTGGCTGTAATCGAAGGCCTTTCTACAAAAGAGATGAATATAAGTTATTGGTGCACTGAGATTAAAGAAAAATATTTTATTTAACAGTTGAGGTACACCATGTAGGATAAAATTAAGTAACTAAGGTTTGTTTAAACCAATGATAACGCTGACACATGTATTTCATGCAAAATTTGTTTGCAAACATGCAGAAAGTTCTATACAATTCACATACAAAATTCGTAAATAGACACTTTAAGCACAGAATTGCCAAAAAATAATTTTTCATGTTTTTCTGTTAACATTTGTAGAATTCCTTACAGATAAATAATTACTTACAATATCATAAAATTTTTTAATTTAATTTTTTAAAATTTAAAGATACAATAGCAAAAACCTTTTTTTTTAAACTGATAACAATTGTTAAAAACTGAACGTTTTCTCATTCAATTTTGAGTTATAAGAAAATATCGCTCTGGCACGTGATAGTTAACTATATCAAATCTTTAACGTAACAGAGAGATTTTTGTCAAAATTCAAAACTGAATGAAAAAACGGATCCCTGCAATCGTCGATAGCTGTGGGGCCTTGCATACACGATTACTCAAATCTGGATTCCCGGTTTTCCTTTTCAATTTTAAATTTAAAAAAAAACTGATTAACATGTTTAATGAAAAAATAAATATTAAGTTTGATAAAAAACTATAACGGATCAGAGTTTTTTCTTAAAATTAAAAATTGAATGAGAAAAACGGGAACCCAATTTTGAGTAATAGCGTGGGTATCGCATTGCAGTTATTTACAGATATTTACATTTATTTGCAGTTACTTGCGGTTAGTAGCAGTTTTATTGCTTATAGAATATAATCAGGATGTTTTGAAGGCCAATAAGTAAATTACTTATTGGCCCCCAAAGGATCCTGGTTATTTTCTACATTAACTTTGGAGGGTGCAACAAGCAATTTCAGTTTTATTTCTTCTCTATAGTAATAATAACAGTTTCTTTTAACAAATACTGCAAATAACTTAAAATATCTGTAAATAACTGTAAAGAACTGCAAAAAAACTGTAGATAACTGTAAATAACAATTATTGACTGTTCTGAAAGTCATTTTTTGACAGTTACTATTTCACAAAACTGCAAATAATTGAAAATAATCGTAAATAACTGAAAGTAACTGCTAATACCTGCTAATAACTGGAAATAATAGTTATTTAGAGTTATTTATTATTATTTGCAGTTATTAACATTTATTATTTCGACTTGGATAGGTAATTATTTTAGTTAAGTAAAAACACAATTCTTAACCGATACCTAAATTATGGGTTCCGTAATGCTCTTTAGAATTGCCGTACAAACTGTTACCATTATTTTTTATTCACTAGTTTCTCATTAACACGGTTTATTTTATACAGATAGGAATTTTTCTAAAATGATATGTTTTTACTAGTAAATATTTATGAATGAATATCCATTATAATCAAGTCAATTTTAGTTCAACCTCCTCGCCAGCTTTTATATATTGTTAATAAATTCTTGCACATATTAAATATTTACAATGAGTTCAATCAAATCTATCTTCAACAAAATAAAAAGAATTTTATTTTTGTCTTGGCTAGGTGCAGCACAAGAATATTGGATCCAAAATAGAAATTTTAACGTTTTCCGTTTCAAAATTAGTCTTTAATAGCTTGCTTGATTGCAAATTACTGGCTGTTCATCGCAGCCCAAAATTAACAATTCAAATTATTTACGTCAAATTTAGATGAAGAATCGCGCGCGATTACAGCCCGTACACAACATTGTAATTATAAACCCTGAAAACTAATTAAAACACTGCACTTTACGGGTGAAATTGTTTTAGTTTCCGAAGGCAAGAGACGCGAGATATAAATTCACGCTTCGAGTTTACTCCACAATGATGCACCCAGACGAAAACAATGTGAATCGACTTGTAAAATTCAAGTGCACCGTGCTCCCATTAAATCTTAATTACAGTCGGGCTGGCTCAGCGGCAGCGTGCTTTTGTCGATTTTCCCAAGCTCTCCACCGATGTAAAAGATACGAGAAGTGAGATAAGTTCCTACGAGAGAATAACAAGTAGATAAAACTTGAGTATATTACTAAAACGAATGATGAACAGGCTACTAAAAAGTATTAATACTTCGCAGCGAGGTGGAATTTCTACGTAATTTTTTACTCGCAGAGATAGATAGAACGAGTAATATGTCCTTTTATACTTTACTAATCACCTATATTACATGAAAATATTTTGAACAATCTCAATTCCTTTATCGACTCATATAAAGTCGAAACAGACCCTCATCTTTCTATCCCAATTCATTTGTCTCTTCCAATCTTTCTGGCCACTGAATTCCTCTTCTCTTTTCTACCGCGCCATTTAATTTTTATCGAGGGTAGTTCCTCTCAGAATGAAGTACGCGCATGAGCGAATTTCTCGTTCTTTTCGTTTCCTCTTTCACTCCTCTGTTTAATTTTCTGTTCCACAGTTACCTGCATCAATCTCTCGGTCTTCGCCACTGACCGGAAAAAAGCAAATAAAACCAAGACAGTGACAAAAACAAAGAGAGCAAGGAGAGAAAGAGCACTTTCAGCAAAGCGGAAGAAGGTAAGAGAGCTGTTAGCTCGACGGTTCCACCATCAACTCTCCTCTCTTTCTGCACCATTCTGTCTCTCTCACACTCTCAACCCCTTTCTCTGTCTCTCTCCCCACTCTCTCCTTCTATCTCCCCCTCTCTGCTCCTATCTCTTTCTCGATTTCTCTTTCTCTTTCCCTCCAATGGAGGCGCAGGGTCGTCCATCGTGGAAATGCGCGCGCACGTGAATCGTCGATTACCGACCCCTCGCCGCTTTTCGGCTGCAGGCCGGGTGAGAAAGAGAGCCAGAACGACGTGGCCAAGAAGGACAGACGCGCTGGCTGCAGGCCGTTGGGTTTGGTCGGGGTCTGTGTGTCTGCGCAAGGGGAGGCTCTCGCCGCCGCCATATCACCACCACCACCGCCACTACCGCTGCCGCCCGGGCCGACGGCGGGCGCGGGAGATTCAGGTTCAAGGACATGACTCTGCCGTAGCACACGGTCGATACGTCCCGCCGAACAGACGGAAGAAAAAAAAGAGAGCGCGCGCCGAGAAGCTGTGCTTCCCCTTTGAATGCTCGCAAGGGAGGAAAGCTAATGTATAGTAACGTCAAGTAGAGGCGCCTCTCTGTTTTGCGAGAAAGATGAAGCGATTCCTTTATGAATTTGCGCGCTGCGCTGCTCGTGTAATATGTATAGAGGAGTGGGGGACGACGTTAACGGTTAAGAGTGTTATGAGCAGAGTTCAGTGTTTGCTCAAATGAATGGGAACAAAGCGAGAATGAGATAATTTTTTAATGGTGGAATGTATTAATGGTCGGGTAAAAAACATCTGTAATACGCTTTCTTCCTTGTAGCCAATGTCAAGTTTGTGACTTAGAACATTAGTTTATCAATGTTTGAGAATAAATGGTATTTGGAATTAATTGATACGCAAACGAATATCATTTACGCGATTATTATGTAAAATGATACGAGATTGAATTTTTCTATTTTTCAGTCTAATAATTATATAGATAATATTTATGAATTAGCATGAGAAATGTTCTGAATATTGTAATCATTTGAATTTCTTCGTAAACAAAGAATGTGAAATTATTTTTTACAAATAAATATTCATTTTAATTAACAATAAAAAGTTGGTAAAGCAGAAATCGACTCAATATGTGACATTTCTCTGAACTTCAGCAAACACGTACAGAAGAGAAACCGTAGAAACATAAAGGAAGAGAAATCCCCCGAATATAAATTTTTGATATGGCCTTATCATTAAATAAACTATAAATTTCAATATTTACATTCATTTCGACGTACGCACACTTTATCTACCTTTCATCCTTTATATCACGAATACAAAAAAGTCGCTAACTCATCGAGATCGCCAAACCACCGAACCACATCTTGTAATGATCGATTCTCGGATTTTTGCGAACATCCATTACTGACATTCGCAGAGAAAGAAGTGAATTAAGGAGCGAGCAAAAGAGCGAGAAGCATAATGGCGCTACGTAGACGAAACGTTTTCTTACCCCCTGTCCTTTTTTTTCACCGTCGAGGAGCGCAAAGCTAGCACGTTTTTTAACTCTCTTATTTTCTCGTCCCTTCCAGGGACAACCCGTGATTTACTGGAAACCCTCATGTATGCGCTATGTTGTTGATTTTTAAAAGCGATATGCAAAACTCCTCTAGAGTCGAAACTTTATGCGATTATTTACTTTTGACCGACGTGAAGAACGTAATTTACTTTTAGGGCTCAAGTAAGCATGAATAAGTGGATCAAGTTTTAGCGTTAGAATATTTTTGTCGAACGTATTTCATGTATTGTAGCAGAATATCAATACTATTTTATATCTAATAAAACACATCAAGAAGTTTCGAAAAAAAAAACAATATAAAAATCAAAACATAAAGTAAAACAAACGAATCATTACATTATAAAGTAAAGAACGTCAAACCTGCTAGTGATAATACTTTCTAAAAATTTGTGGAGTCAAAAATATTTTATCGTGAGACGATTGCTTACTATCGCTCGTACATTTTCATACACCATCATAATGCGTGGATAAAACTGAATTGAAGATTCGTGTAATGTAATTCCAACAATGAAGCATTTTGAAGCTCCTTTGGGAAACAACACGTCGAGAATCGCATTGCCGCTGCAGACCTTTTCTTTGTTCGTCAAACGTCGACGAACGATTGAACTCTGTAAAAAAAATATGTCGAATATTATACGATAAACAGTTTTGTGTACATTTACAAAAATTTTTCATACATTTCTAAAGAAGATATATTACCATAGTTTATAGCTGTAAATTTATTATTACACAAAATTATTGACTCTCGACTGTGCAGATGAACATCATTATTCTTTACAATGTATTTATAGTAAATCAATTATAGAAGAAATTAAGTACTGCGCTATATTTATGAAATCAGACATTCGCATAATAATAGAGATTTAACGAAGAAATTATAGCAATTGAAATTTTCTATGAAATGCTTGAAATCAAGTAAATAAAATGTAATAAATAGTTCAAGAGCTCGTTCAAGAGCATTAAATGCATCTTTCTATTGAATTCTAATAATATATTGTTATTTTTACAATGATTTAATAGTTCAATATAATATTTATTTGCAATAGAATTTTATTTTAACGTGATACTGTATTTAAATTACTTTACAAAAATGTACATATATTTATTTCAATACCGGTTTAAAAATATTATAATTTTTAATCATTTCATATACATTATATTATTGTATGATAAAAATACTTTACTAACTTAGATTAATTTTTAGAAATGTATTATATTAAGGTATTTCATTGACAAATAATTGGTGTCATACAGTCATACCGCTATTTGTTAAACAACGAGACTACATATAACTAGCGCCATCTTTGGAAAAAACTTGGAAACTCGTGAATCCTCTAAGGATAATACGTATAGTATAGGTAGACGCAAAGTCGATAATACCATATAATAGTTAATATTTGCTATAATAATGATATAAATTATTAAAAATGCACATAGTCTTAATAAATTATAATAATGAAATTAAAATAAATATCTTACGTATAAAATAAGTTATAATTTTTCAATATTTTGTTTAGATTTTCTTATTATTCGATCCTGTATTTTATACTCACATCTACGGACTAAGTTTAACTCTATAATAGTTATGTTTTAGAAGCACGAACGAGTGATAAATAGGAAGCGGATGTTTTAATAATCTAGTAAATAAAATTATATAATTTTATAAAAATAATTGTCATTAAAACATTGTTGTTTTATAGTAACGGGTGACTACTAATACTTACACTTGTGAAATAAGCAAGTGAAAGATTGCCAAAATTTCCAGCTGTAATTGTCACTGGTTGTCGGCTTTTCATAATCATAAAAGCTAATACCCTTATTTCATTCGGCTTGAATTTGTACCAAGAACAATTATATAATTCGTCAAATATCAACCTACCCTAAAATGTACACGCAAGTAAATAATTAATATTCAGAATGCCCAAAGCTATATATTTTTCCAACAAACCTGCCATGTTAAGTATTCTCCAGCAATACAATAGGATGCAACCGCTGACAGAGCAGTAAACATATACACGATACAAAGTAATAACGTTACAATATTGTCTGCATTTAATTCGGTCAACTAAAATAAATAAACTATAATTTACCTTATGAGCCATAAAAAGTGGTAGTTACATTTTTCCATTGTTAATTATAATAAAAATTCTTACATTAATGAACATGTATCCAACAATACAATTTATCAATGTCATTAAAAATAAGTGAAAAAATGAAACGTATGAAAAAGTATCCTGAATACATTCAGTAAAATTGATAAAATTCAAGTGCTTTTTGATCAATTTTTCTTTAGCATGCAACTTTTTCAATTCATCGCTTTTCTCATTTTCACATATTTCTGAAAACTTGGATATTTCGTGACAAACGCTAAATGCTTTTGTGTTGGCGTGTAATACCTAAAAAATAGACATTTATTTTACAAGCAATAGTAAGTTTCAAATATCATTTTACATACAGAAACCGTAAGCAATCCCTCTAAGACGGCGTGACCATTGGCTCCGAAAAAAGTGACTGTGAACTGCACAAGGCACAGAATTTCAAATATTGGAGATTTTTTGGCTTCTCTAGGAAACGCTGCCTGCATAACGAACTGTCTGTCATAAATAGATTCGGCGTTGTACGACAGAATAGCGAGAACAAGGTATGATATTATGAGACCATTATAAGATACAGCTATTGCATTCGATAAGTAAACGCCTAGTTTAGTATTTCGCATCATCACTTGATGTACGACAACTTCTTTTTCACCTTTCCAGTCCTCGAGCATTTCTTTAACCACTATCCTTACACTTCTAGGCATGTAATTGTAATTTATTAAGCACGTTTTTTAACTCAATAACTTACCGATACATATTTTTAAAAGAAATATAATATAATATTTGCACACATTAATATTTTAGAGATGATAAAGATGCCAATAAAAATATTCAATGGAATTATCATTAATTTCCTATTATATCGTTGCTTCCGAACCCAAAGGCGTTATCTATGGGAATCTACTTTCCAGTTGAAAAATACTTCATGTGGGAGTCCTATTGAAAAAGGCGTTATCTAGGAGCCCGGTTTCAGGAGGTGTTATCTGGGTGTCCGATTGAAGAAGGGGTTATCTGAAAGACCAGCTGAAGAATGCGTTATCTCACCCGATGACCGTTTTCACCTCTATTGTTCTTATCTTAAAAACGATTGCCCATTTAATTGCTATACGTTCTAGAGCTATTATAATGATGAATCCTTATTTGTTTTAATTTAAAAGTCGTTTACTCCGCCATTGGTTGTCAATATAAATAGAAGTGAAAAAGATCATTCCGCTAGATAATGCCTTCTTCAAATGTCTTCCGAGGTAGCGCCATTTTTCATCTGGACTCCCAGATAACGCCTTCTTCAACCAGGCTCTCAGATAACACCTTTTTATTCAGAAGCGACAATTTACTTCTGATGTCTATTTACTGAATATTAAATTGATTTAGAAAATATTTTGTTTTGCTCCCTTGCAGAGGAAACTTTGTGTTGCTAAGAAATTTATTTGGAGACGAAATACGGTCTTTATAAAAATGGTAGTGTGTGTGGGTGTGTATGTGTGTGGGTGTTTGACAATTTTTATACGGTTTTCTTCAAACTATGATTTCGAGGTTAATTTTGTTATACAGTTTTTCAATTTTTAAACAATAATTTATCATTTTTTATTGATAATTAAAGGTAATATCGAACTTATATAAATAATACACTACTGTGAGTTTAATAACATCTTATCACTTTATAAAGTTTTAGATCAACATTTAATTTTGCTTTTACGTTGACTTTTTCGTATTGGCGTCAATAATTAATTTAATTGAATAATAAAATTCTTATCAGTGAATAGTATACTACAGTCGACATAAGTAATAATTTTCAAAATAATAAAATAATTGAAGAGCTATTCGGAATAATGGAATATCGCTTATGGATTTTCCATAAGAGATATGCCCGTATTCCGAATAGCTCTTAAATTGTTATAAAGCTAAGGGACAATGAACTAGTAGCAGTTTTTTCTGGTCTCACAGATCCAAAAAATACTATAAGCTCTACAGATTATGAAAAGAAGCATTAAAAAATATATTTTCAACGCCGTGTGCGTAATTTTACTTCTCATGCCTGTTTATAATACGCGAAGTGCCCGTATTATGCAGCCCAGTGTGCGTAGAAATAACTGTATAAATACAAAATCTACATCAAAGTTTGTGGCTGTGATGTGATGACTGTTGTATTCTGTTCTCGTGAAATTTTGATTCAATTGATCTTTAATGACTCTCCGTAGGCGATAAAAAATAATTTTGTACACATCTTTCGTATAGATAAATTATCTCGATGATATTATTGTTATTAAAATTGATTTAATATTTGTTTAATTTTTATTGTAAATAAAGAGATTGCTTTGAAAATGACGTAGACCCATATCGTCGAAACGGCAATAATCAATGGAAAATTGAGTTTTTTATTATTAATGATTTTCCTTAAAAAATTTACTCATCCAAGGTCGACTACGAATTTATTCTTTATAATAATAAGTAAAGATGCTAATTCATCTAGAAAATATTCTTTATAATAATATGTATTAATAAATAAGGTATCAAATGTGAGATAGAATTAAAGGAGGAACAACTCTTCAAACTCTTCAACAAACTACGAAATGATCTAAAAACATTGGGTAAAGAAAAAGGACTACCAAAAAGAAAATTAAAGAACGGATTAGAAATGAAAAAATAACTCAATAACTAACAGAAGTAACGATATATTCTTTTTGATTTGTTACTATAAAGAAATTTACAAGACACCAGTCAGTTATATGGACACCTATAAGCAAATTATCATATTACTATTAAATTTTTATAAAAAATTAATATTTGTATTAATCTTAAGTATTGAGTGAATGTAAAAGTCATGTTTGATTTTCTACAGTTATGCATGATTTTGTGTGAATTCTTCCTGACCTGTGAACAGGAAATGTTATTTTACTTAGCAGGGTTAGAAATGTAAGATATTATGTACTGATTATGAATAAATAAATAAACAAATAAGTTAGGAGTAAGATGACTCTAGGGGGATTCTTGAACTCGTGATAAATTATCAATATTAATTATTTTCATTGAATTACGAAAGATATAAAACGGCTGTAAATTTTTCATAAAGAATAATACTGAAGGTTGGTTGTCATTAGCTGTAATAAAAATGTTAATAGAATTTCATGCTTAACATAGTGGTAATAATTGAAATTCAGTCTGACATAATTTCAAAAAGAGTCCTGTATGGTTTTCTGCTAACAAAATTTTGTTAATCATTTCTTATAAATATTTTTAATAATAATACAGCTTTAGGTAATAGTTTTCTGATAAGAATCTAATTTCACTTCAAATCACAGGTATTAATATTAGAAATATAAAATATAAAAGCTTGTTAAGGTCAATTCAACAATTTCTGTGGCATATATTTAGAACCTGTGTTTCCTTTAGTATTAACAAACTCACCTAATGACATTACAACAATGAATCCACACAAGTTAACAACTATTTTTTTACATAATTTTAAAATTCATTTTAATAAATAAAATATAAGGATGGTAACTTCTTACGAATATTTCAGCCGAAACACACATAGCTTCAACGCAATGGACAGTACCGGTATCGTCGTGCCCAAATTGTTCATCAACAAATCTAGCTCTTTAATAACAACTATCGTATTTGATATTTGAAATATGAGACTCAACGTAAAAAATGCCAGCAGTACGAAAATAAACTTCGACGCCTTCAGCCCGGGCCAAGCTCCAATGGCCCTTAAGCCAATCTCCACATTACGAATAATAATATTCATCTTTTATGACTGTTGTTCAAATTTACCACGAACACATTCTCGAAAAACGTACTGCAACATCGCGACATTGCTCTTTGTTGTTGTTCTTTACCCAAGGTTCATCGGTATTAATAAAGAAAGCGCGAACATCGGTCGCTAAAACCACGTGCCCTTCCCCTGTTTCGATGCAAAAACAATGAAGCTCTGCTGCACGCGATCATAAGAACGCATGATCCTGAAATATTCACCGATTATGCATGCACGCAAGAAGAGTGGACAGAAACTTTTTCTCTGCCGCAAGTGCAAAACGTATTATCGCGCATAAATAAACAAAAATGTGTGTACAGGCGGGGAAACTTCCTCTGTGATATTTATAATTCATTATGATACATGTAAGTTTTCTAGTGCCGATATGGTAGTAAATACGTTGATACAATGTCCTCCACCTCGTTTACCCGAAAAAGTTTTTGATTAACGATGTTTGTACTTTCGTTTTCTAAAAATAAATGTTCTTATGCTAATTGCATTTACTAGAGTTGATGAATATTTTGCTATGAATAGTCACTATCATGTATCAAAATATATACCTTGATACAAATTAGCATTAGTGAAAATTAAATCTTAATATGTGTTAAAGAATGTAAATCTATAAGAATAATAAATAGGTAGGATAATTTTAATCTGTAACAGTTATAATATTGACCATATATTTTCATTTGCATTTTTTAATGTGCGCTTAACGATAACATCATATTTTAAAGAAATGTGTAAATAACATAGAACAAATTTATTTATGATTTTTTATTTTTTTACTATCCTCAGCAGTAAAGTAAATTAATTCAAATTATAAGTTCTAGAACAATCCATGTTAAGCTTTGTTTTGTTTTAATACCTGACTGGAGTAATTATAGTTATATTCCATAATAAATGAATATACAAAAATCTAATGATCAAATAGCGGGGGCTATTTTTTTGTTATCCTTTTATGGGGGTTACTTCACTTATAAACTTTCAAACATACCAGATTACCTGCAATCGAAGGAAAAAGAAGGGCTGGTGAAGGGGGCGAAAACAACACAACTATTTTTTAAATGTAGATTATTTACCTTTATAACAATAATCTATGGAACACCTAATTCACACCAACTTCATAATTGATTATTTTTAATGAATTTTACTATTTCACCAATAAATGGTGCACAACCGACTTCAATTTTACTATTTATTTTTATTGCAATAGACAAACTTTACCATGTAGTATATAAATAAGCAAAAAAGATCGATTTTTTCATTTTGAAAAACACTCAAATGTCATAAAAGGCATGCACTAGTACAAAACAAAATTGAGAGTGGCGTTTGTCTCAATTGGTAACGCATTTGCCGTCGAAAACAGACGTTGTTTAGGACCGTGGATTCGAATGCCCGTCGGTCCGAATATTTCGCTAACACTTTGAAAAGGTGTCTCCCAGATTTTTGGGCGGCGAAGATCCGGAAACATTCTTCTGGGTTCTACTTGAGGCATTTGAACAAGTTTAAGATTAAATTACTAGCACCGCAGGATAATATTCTTTCATTTAAAAATTATAGTTGAAACATTAAATAGTACCTTATGTGATCTATGCAGAGTTCGAGTGTCTCCTGAAACCTTTAGAAGATTAAACATTGCATTTCAACAATACGAAGCTTATAATATCGGATACTATTTGAAATTTAGTTTCGATGATGGTCAATCAGGCGGTCACAGTTATTGTCAGAATGAAGTCAGTGAAATGAGCCTTGCTGTCTGGTTTATCCAGAAACTTCAAGAACTGGCAAAACATCTGGAAGAGATATATAATATTCCTGAACCTACGTGATTCTCATTCACCATAAAGATGGAAGACTTTAATGTAGCTAAATCATGCCATGTTTGCAGTAAGCAGTTTTCAGCTAAAATATATTATTAATTATTTGATGTTATTTAAACATATATTAAAGTAGAATGTTATATGTATGAATTCAGGTACAGATCTGCTCAAGAAGGATGCAACATCATCTTTAAAGATGCGATGTTTATCCTGGTCGTGTTTCATAATCTTACTGACTACTCTCTAAATGTGAATAAGTGAAATGTCGTTCACATGTTGCGAATAAGTGAAAAAATTGACTATAATACTTTAGTGAATATTTACTTATTGAAACAGTGGAATAAAATTTTCACTGTGTAATAAGTGAGTATTCACTAGAACATTAGTCTATTTTTTCACTGATTCGCACCAGTAAACGATTTTTCATTTATTAATTTTTAGTACGACTCTCATTAGTACAACTCTCATTTTATCATGAAGGAACTCGGAAGTGATACAACTTTTAAAGGTCGTGTACAACTTACTGCTGAGAATAAAAGACGATATATCTGTGGGTTCCAGGTATTACGACTTAAATCTATTTTTCGGGTTTTTTTAGAAATTGTGTTTTTAAGGTTTACATTGAAACACTAGATCGACGAATTCAAGTTACGTTTAGAAATTATGCTCACTTAATGTAGTATTGGATACCTTGTCAAAGATTATATTAGACAAAAATAGGTTATTGACTTTTTAAAAATACTCCAATGAAATTTCGTATCATCGTATTAAAAATATGAGCTATTAGACACGCGCCATCTATAGCAGAGACTTCATCTGTTAAGAAGATTTTTAGTTCTACACCCTGTAGAGCGAAAATTCTTCAACACTCATTCCGCCGTTTGAGTTCGCAGCAGCGTGTCAAACCAACTTGTGATTTAAGAACAACGAATCTGTTTTGGAAGACTGAAGATTCGGACCATACTTGATTGCAAAACTTTTAGTTTTTCATAGAGTTAAAGAAAAATTTAATAAAATGGATTTAATCCAAGATTATAAATCTTTATTCTCACAACAGTAGAGCCTTTGCAATACATGCTATTAATCGTTTTATTTATCCCCACTTGTAGTAATTTCAAGGTTCTGGCATTCGAACTTTTTAATTGGCCTCCTAAGAGCTTTTCTTTACAAGGTTATTTTCGCATCTGTAAATAATTGCGATATTATGGAAAATATTATCTGCAGTAGAATTAGATAAATACTCAAATCATCTCAAAATGAAGCCTCTTTTATAATAACAACTTTTTTTTCAATTAATCTGCCATATTAAATGAATTAAGAATATGAAAACGGGATTGATGTATAAAACGTAGACTTAAGGGGGTCATAGACCTAAAATATGTCAAAAAATTATTTTTTTTTTTATTTGATTTTTCAATTATATATGTTATTCTGAACCTAAAAAAAG
>JAPYZP010001723.1:0-17972 GCA_030522985.1 Torymus sinensis | reverse complement strand
ATATATATATATAAAGTTCCTATAGATTATCTCAGCGAGATTAGCGTGAATCAGATCGAGATTGATCCAATAATCTACACATCTTGGTATAGGTTTCTGATGGCCCGATATTTTTGGAGCCAAATCCATTACAAAACACAAAAATATTTAAAAATTTAAAAAATCTATTTTTAATCATAAATACTAAAAAAAATTTTAATCTAGCATATGGAACTGTTAAAATATTGTATAATATCAATTTATGCTATAACAAATATTTTTGAATATAACAACGAAAAAATCTAAAAATGTAAAAAAAATAGCCGTTTTTTAATCGTTATTCGATATAACTTGATTCAACACAAAAGTTTTGAATACAAAAGATTCAGATCTACCTAATTAAAATAAAATATTTTCTCCTTAGAAATTTGTTTGTATTATCGATTCCTGACAAGCTAGACGCATAAAAATGATTTTTAATACTTAAATAACCTAAAATAGTTTATTTTCGCTTATAATTCAACAGGATTTGATTTTACTCAGAACCGTTGAGCACAAAAGTTGTTTTGGGAAGCACATTATTATAAAATAATATATTAGTATTTGAGATGAAAGAGTTTTCGGAATGGTGAAGATATAAGGTTCTCCTGTATCGTAGATTGGGTCATGCCTTATAATATGTAAAAACGAAGTTTTTTCATAGACAGCGAGAGGTTGGTGCGACGAGCGAAGCAGGTGCACAGGTTGGCGCGGCCCCCCTAGCTAGTAATGATTAAGGGTGGGGATAATTTACTTGATGCTACAGTACTACATGAATTAACGAATATTTTTTATTCATACAAAATTGTTAATTAACAGTATTACATATAGAAAACAAATATATAAAATGTAAATTTATAAAAGTTATTCAAACATAATTATCAAACTGACTTTCAGATTCAGTCTCAATCTTCTTTGGATATTGTTCATCCTTTTTCTTCCACTTTTACCGTGCAACCATTTTAACGAAAGATGTAAGAAAATTAGATTGCGCAATGATTTATGCATTACTTTTTTAAAGTCAGAAGCACGTTCTCCGAACAATGTAGATATAATTGGAGATTCTTCTTCATGCAATACATCCATTTCTTGGTAATACATGAAATACTGCAAAAAAAAAAAGCATTTAGTTATATTAAGATACAAATAATAATTATATAGGACATGATTAGTGTTCAATATATCAATTCACTTCTGATTTCCAAAATTATTAATAAAATTTTGACAACGGGATATTAATTTGACCTATTCAACGAATACAAAAAAAAGTTATAAAACTAGCCTAATGAAAGTGACTCTTGTTTGAAAAGTTTCTCTTTACATTTAGAATTTTCCAAGCGACAAATTGTTTCAGTTGAAACGACAACTACACACAAACTTCTTTAATGCATACGCAGAAACCGTAGATTCGCCCGTTTAATTTATTTTTGTTCATATGTATCTAGAGCATACAAAAGCATTTCAAACAAGTAGTCCTCAAGCAAAGTACAGTGTTGAGAGAGCTTTTATACGATTCCAATTTGAATGTCTATTTGGCTAATGGATCATATTGAGATAATATGTTGTTCAAAACTGTATAAAAATTGAATGATATTAAGGTCATGAAAAATGATATATTCTTTTATGATAAAAGGGTTGTAACTTCGCTTCGAAGAGTAAAATTGGATGCTCTTCTGATTTTAATATTAGTTTTTAATAACAATTTTTCTATCCATAATAGGTGAGTAAAATAATTAAAATTGACGAAATTAATAAGGCATTGAGCTCTGGTGTAAAAAATATATTAAATATATTATTTCTTATATGAGTATTTCTCTGGAACTTTTAACTTTTAGCTAAATAGAAATTTCAAAATTTAATGTTAACGCACATTCACATAACTCATTTTTTTCTGTTTTATACGTACTCCACATAACACAAAAAGGATTTGTTCCTCATTTTTAAACATAATTTTTGAATATTGTATGCTTGTGCACGTACAAGTAAGCGTGAGCGAATGAATGTAAAACTGCCTTACAATCACTTTTTTTCTTGATTTTTTTTTTTTTTTTTAAATAAATCGGAATTTTGTTAGACACCCCGTGAATTAGTTCAAGAAAATATATGTCGAAAAAAACAGCAATACTCAAATTAGGCCTATCGACCGTTGTTTATGTGTGCCACCAAAAAATGATAATTTTTTAGGCGAGGAGCGCCCTGACACCGTGTTTTTTAAGTAACCGTGTTCTTTAGTAGATCATAATTCAGTTTATTCCCATCTCCACTATAATGGCCACTTTTATAGCCTCAAAAGCGGGGAAAAAATCGTGTTTAATTCCCTCATTTGCGGGAACTCAAAATAGTATATTTTACGGTTTCTCGCTTTGCCCGCACCGGGAATAATCCATACGAGTTGTAAACGACATTTTTTGCAATAGTACCTTTATGCGGGATATTCGTATTTTCCACACTGTATTGAGTGTGGAAATAGTATATTATGACACTGTTGTGGGAGGTGATTTTCTACCTTGCTCGAGGTTCACCTCCCACAATAGTTTCATACGATATTTTATATCACGAGCGCCGAAAAATCATACCGAAGTTGTGATTTTGAGGTTAGAGTGGTATAAATGTGATTTCCCGCACACTATTACAAAAAGTGAGTTAAATAAGCTTCTTTACGAATTTTGTGTTGACAATTAGTATGGAAAGAATTATTTTGTTTGAAAGTATAATAATTATTTGAGTTTATTTGTGCAACTTCTCTTATGAAGTATATCTTGTGAATCAACGAGAAATAAAAAAAAATGCACTTATTTTGACTAGTTAAGTAAGTAGTGAATAATCAACATGAGAATTCAAAAGTTTAACTTACTTGTATAAATTAAGAAAATACTCTTTATCCGTGATGCCCACCACCATGGCCGTGACCGTGACCGTGACCATGACCACGACCGTGGTGACCATGACTCACGCCATGGGCATGGCTGTGTGATGAATTGGAATTTGAACTTGAACTTATACTCAAGATCCCATAGCCGATTGCGACTCCTACTACTATAAATGTCATGTAAATAATCATGAAGACACAACATTTCACATTAGGTGTTAGGTTGTCCTGAAAAAAGAAATGTTTTATTTGTTGGATGAAAACATTTGCATAATTTCTATTCTATAAAACCTATTTCTATCTAAAAATGTTACTATACGTAAATTATTACTACTATAAGAATGTCCTTGTATGGAGTTATTACAGATCGCTACATCGAATTGCGTTATTTTAATTTGTATTTAAGATTTAAAAAATATTCACAATCCTTTTATTATATAACGAGTGTTTGATTGTAAGAATAGTGGATAAAAGAATAGTTTCTGAAAATCGAAAAAAAAAATTAATGAAAAATGCTACGATATCAGCAAGTATGTTATTCATTATATATATCCACATCTCTTTATATGTACTATAGTAAATATTGTGCGATTCCAACACTCTAACATACTTTATTTAATTTTAATTCAAAAAAAAAATTTTTGAAAAATTTTATCGTCAATAAATTAAGAGTTCTTAAAGTTTTTCTTTTCCTTAAGGTGGTTCTATGGATTATATAGTACTTAATATACAATATTCTACAATGAATTGTTCTCATACTGCAAAGTAAGAACCCATAGAACCACCTTAATATGAGGTCCATGGCCAAAATATTTTTCTTAATTAAAAGCTTCAAAAGAAATCTACGCACCTAAACAAAAGATAAGCTTTTTTAATAACGTAAAAAACTAAATCTGGTAGTTTGAAGATGTAATGATTAAATCAAAAGCATAATAATGGTGTCACAAAATGAAGACCATTTATTCTATATTGCTCCAGCGGATTTGGTAATTCATAAGATACATTATATTGATCTAAGGCTAAAAGTTCGTATGAAAGCCAAAGATTTTGTCCAAATATTTCTCAATCTGTAATGAAAAATAAAAAATTCTTAAATAAGAAACAAAACTGTGCATAACCATATATAAACGTGTGCATTTGTTTCTATATCATAAGCAACTTCTCATAAGCAAAAAAAGAAAATCTGAGCTTGATCTACTTTAGCAAAGCAAATAAAGCAATATTCTTTACCCAAGAGACATTCCGTTCATTCTTTTTCCTCGAGTGATCGGACGGGGTGTCTGGGCTCTGGGCATCCCTCGTGTACCAGTAACTGCCATAGTCACTCGTTCTCTCATTTTCCAACTGCAGCGGCAATCCGCCCTCGACATGGTTCGGGCTTTGTTTTTGCGGAACGTTTATTGCGACCATGCTTATAGGGGGTAGACGCGCGTGCCGCTTACTTGCGCGTATGGCCGCGACCCAACAACGCGGCGACTCGCGTACCGACTGAAACCACTGGCGCCTATGTACTTCGATTTTACTTGAGCTTCGAGACAGCGCGAGAGGGGGGAATTTCCCAAGCACATTTGACGAGCAGGTTTTTACGCGAGCAAGTGCGTTCTTATTGTTCCCTACGTCAACGAAGGGTGGGGATTGATTTGCCAAAAATAGTTCCCCGAAAGTTAAAAATGTCGAATATACATATAATACGGACAATTAAGTTTGTCAAACAGATAAAATTGCAGAATATCATTTAGTAGAAATATGATAAACCCATAGCTAAAGTTGCTAAAAATAATTTTGACAGAACGGGTGAAAACCGAGGGTTAAAATTGCCGAAAATTATATTCTTTTCATATTTTGGTTATTATATATATATACTTGCCGTTTAGTGAGCGTATTTTCGGCATTCTTATCTGTGGCTTTTTAATTTTTGGCAAACCTATCTTCGGCATTTTAGAGTTCAAATTTGTCGGCATTTGTTCTTTTCGACATTTCGTTTTTTTTAACCTTTCGGCATTTATACCTGTCGGCAAAAATATTTTTGGCAAATCTATATCCATCCAATTTATTTCAGTCTGAAATCATCTGAAATAGATACTGTCGTGACTCGAAGATATTAGTCAAAATCCCACGCGACGAGTAGGTCCCGATGCTACTGTGTAAAAAGTAAATTTTCTTATAAAAAAAGGTAAAGTTTACAAAAACAATTTCTCCGTGTAGTAGGTGACCACAATATCTTGTAGCAAGTTCAAAGTTGGTTAACATTAGCAATTCATAAAAATCTAATCACCGTCTTTCACTAATAATTGCATTTTCCGTGTTATAATCAGAGTAGTCAGTCGGCCATTACACTTTGTGTCACCCACCTTACTACATAAAGAGAAAAGCTGATCTTCGAATTTGCATAGTAATTATATGCTGTGACCGCGGTTTCTTCCAATTTTTATTCGTATAACCATAGAGCGGTTCCTGTCAGCTGATGATAGATTTCAGTGTATTACATTATAGTAGTCCTTAATCAAAATCATAAATTATAGTTTCATGAATTTCCATAAAGATTTATTTATTCGGAATAGAGATTTTCATCTGCAATAATGAAAAATAATTAACTTTGATGTTAGCATATTAATAATTTTGTTTTTCATATCAAAATATATAACGTTTCAAAAAAGCTTATTTTTTCACACATCGTTTAATGCACATTTATTACATACGTCAATGTAAAATCGATTACCCGTTGTTATAAAAATTATACGAAATTAGACCATAAATAGTCAATACACGTTGATTGCATTCCACGTGAAAAATATTTTGGTATAGGTAAGATCTGTTATTTACATTTTTATACATAGAATTTCCGAGTAGAATAACAGTGCGGTCGCCCTAAATATACCTACAACACAACAGTTGTGTACGCAATTGATTTTTTCAAAGGAGGCAAATGAATCCACACGCTAGCCAAGTGACGACGCGAAGGCGTGGCTTCAGCTCGGAAATCATGACGTCACGGTCCTTTACTACATTTCCAAGGACGTCAGTTTCAGACCATGCAGGCGCGACGGTCCCTCCTATTAACTTTATTGTAGTTTCGCGGTAGCATCGCACGCATCAAATACGCTCGTTAATCATGGGAAATGTTCATTTTATTTTCACGTACCTCTATTTGAAATTACTTTTTTAACACATAAACAGAGATTGCCGGATTAAATGAAATCGCACCCACATAATAAATTTATAGTTTAACTGAAAATACTCCAACAATTATTTACACTTGCAATGCTTACTAAGCCATACAAAAGTATGGTCTTTCATTTAAAGAGTTTATCTTGTTTATAGTTCTCTTCTTCGGAAGCACATTCCTGTACAAAATCGAACTCACAATTATTATAGAGGCACCTCCATTTGTCTTAAATACCCTGAAAAACGAATATACCATTATAGTATTGATAGAGATAGGTTTAATAAAAAATTTATGTTTAAAGAATTTACGAGCAAATGAAAGCAAAATTAAATTTATTTACGTTTGATAATGCGTATGTTCGTGTGGAGCTAACCATCTGATAGAAATTATGACTTTTATAGCCCGCGTAAAAAAAAAGTTTTGTAGTCAATATATTGCTTATAGTATAGCATAGTATTGGTAATATATGGGCCATATTCACCATATATATTTCCCATATAACGCCCATATCTGCCCCACATATTGATTTCTTAGATATGGGAGATATATGGTTATAATATGGGAAATAAGTAGCATGTAGAGAAATGGCCAATATGTGGCTTCGGCGCCGTGGCCACACACGACTCTTGTCTTGCTCATACATAGGCATACATTTTTTTTACGCGGGAACTACTCTTTAAAACACGATGGCCGGATATTGTGAAGCGTTTAAAGATTGATTTTAATTGGTCTGTAAGGAATAGGCGCGAAAATTCGCTACATTCGGTACATTTTATTTTTTAAATTGAATTTTTATTCTGAACTATTTAAAACTAAATAATTAAATTAAATTAGAATAGTATTTTCTATATTTCTATGTAACTAAAAAGCTACGTATATGTGGGGTTTTCCATTTACATGCGTGTTTATGAGTCATTGTAGGAGGTAAGTAATCAAAAAGGCAATTTCAAAAAATTTTTTAGCCCTTTCACTCTTAACCAAAAAGTTTGCTTGGCTTCTAGTTTTTCATTTGAGTCTACTTTTTAAAATATTGAAGTTTTAATTGAAAGCTAGTATTTACTGTACAAGGATACAATACAATTTTTAACTGTAAATCTTAATTAAATTAAATTTAGTAAAATCGTATATATTATAAGTATTAAGATATAATATAAGAAGATCAATCAATTCTAGATTGAAAAATAAAAAATTAAATTAAAATTTCAAAATATCAAAGTAGAACTGCAGTTTCCCGAATTTTCGGCGCCTTTATATCTCTAGTGCAAATTTATTCTATTAACTATATAGAAGTATACTTTAATCTCGTACTTTAGTATCTAGTAATAAAAGACAGTTCTGTGTAGGCACGTAACACACTGAAATTCCAACGTTTTCATGATATTTTTTAATTTAGCAGTAGCACAGGCGCTAATTGGGACATCGGATTTTCGGACGACAAAAGCCCTGCTGACACGTGCGATTCCTTTGTACCTCCTTTAAGATTAGTATCAATTATTTTTATGAGTTCATATTAAGTATACTGTAATTAATTAAAGAAAAATATTCTTTCCGGGTGCATCGGACAATGATGTTCGTGTACATAGCAATTCGATATTCGCTTATTAAGTAAGATTCTTTTTTAAAATTATATAGAACAGTGTGAATCTGAAAGTTGTGTTCTAGTGAAATACTGTCTACATTGCCTACGAGGGCAATGATATTTAATCCGATAGTTTGAATAACTTTTCGTACAGAAATATTCTACGGGTTCTTGTTAAGGTTTAAAACTTTAGTTTTCTGGTAGTAAGCTTAAATACAAATTGGGAATGTAAATTTCTTTCGCGAGTTGTTATACGGGTCATAAAGTAAAAGTTATCTATATATTAGATGTTGCTAATTTATTTATTTAATTTATACACAGATTTTGAAAAATCCTACTCAAGAAAGTGGTAATACATCATTTTTAATACTTACGAACGTCATGGTTGAGGCAGCATGACTATTTTGAAAAAAATAATTCCAAAAACAATAACTATTATACCTGATAAACAGTTAAAAATGGCAGTCTGAAAAAAAATAATTATAAATCAATTAGCAAGTGTGTTGTGTGTACGCAAGATTAAGTGCGGTTCTAATTATTTTATTTATAGAGTAAATCAATTTAGAAATCGAAGAGCGCAGTTGTTGCGAATATAGAGCATATTTTAATTTAAACTTCTACTGACTGCAATTAGTCGTGTGCATGTTTGCCACTTTTGGTATTGAATTGTGGTCGAACTAAAGTTATAACGTCAGCTTTTCCAAACTAATTCCATCAAAGACTACATCAAATAAATTTAACTTCTCCAATTTGTTTTAAGCACTGTGCATCATTTTAGCGGCTATTAATCGTTTACCACCATACGGTTCAAGCTTTGTTTTTGTTTAATTGTTTGTACATAAGGGAACCATCCCTGTTTCCCGACACTAAAATTGATCTCTAAAGTTGGATATGTATATAATTGGTATATTGGGTTAGAAAGGTAAACTTTTTTTGTACATATATAGCTTTTATACATATACAAATTTAACAGTAATTATTATGAATAATTAAAACCAATAATGCATTTTTGCATGTTCCTGATTTTTGAGCCTAAGCGAGCCAAATATAGTTTTAAAATAATGTACACAAATGTTTTCGATTTTCATTTTAATATTTCACTTTATCTTTATACTATTCGTAAACACGAATGTAATCGACTAATGCTAAATAAAAAAAAAAAGTAAAACAATCTTACAGCAATGGGTCATATGTATGCCGTGACGTGACCCAAAATCCGAACGCGATCCACACTGGAACAGAATTGGAGCTGCTTTTCGCTAAAAAACAGTAGACGCAGCGCCGCCAGAGTTTTGAGACGGCTGCTCTTTCACTTTGGCCAAGCTGCTCGCCCGTAGCACGCGACACAGACTATTTTTCTCCATTCAAAACAGAGAATGTTCAAGTCTCGAGCGCGTAGCTCGCCCCAGAATGAAAGAGAGCAGCTTTCTTAAAGCCACAGTGATGCTGTGACTACTTTTTTGAGAGCGATAGTGTACCGACTTATTGCAGCGTAAATACATGTGGAATATATTTTGAAAGATAATTTTGTAAGAATATCATAAATAGCGAGCTTTTATGAAACGGTAAGAGAAAAATTCTAGATGACTAAAATTTACTTAGAGACATAAAGTACAAAATGCAAATTGTTGGGGCACTGTATATGGATAAGTGGGTCGTTTCCCTTACTTAATGGCCTCTACCTAAATTTGTTCCCTTTAATTTGCAAAAAAGGAACGGCGAAACATCTATATTATTCTTTGATACTTTTAATTATGTAATATTTTCATTTCCTTTTACACATTTTTCCCCTTTAACTCCGAAAGCCCTGACCATAAACGACCACAGAAAGAAAATAAAATGCATTTAAAATTATTTCCATCTTAACTTTCATTAATCTGACTCGGGAAGATCGATCAAATCATCTAACATTAATTCTACTAACTATCATCATAAATCTTCCTCTTATCGATCAATTTTTTGATTCCCTCAACTGTATTGCCTCCGCAGTAGCGGGGCCGCATTATATTGTGGGCCTATAATAGTTCGACGACCTGTCGCTCGACCAATCATCACCTTGCTCGGCGTAGATATTCGGTTTCTGAGTTGCAAGCCCGGGCGGGTCACTGCAGCTGCGCTGAAATCCGGTATCGCAATGGCACTCTGTATATATAGCGGGCGGATATATGAGAGCTGCGGGTATCGTCGAGCGCAAACTAAACAGCGCCAGCGCGTCGCCGGTCCGGGCAGACGGACCTTGAAAGAAATTCGGTTGTGACGGCGCCACCACCGCCGCCACTGACCCGAGAGAGTTTCCCTATACCCGCGGCGCGCGCGATTTCTACGCGCATCACGTAAACATACAAGTGGGTGAGGTTGGGAGAGTTTTCTTTATCGATTGTGCGTAGGATATAGTATACTACACAGCTTCGGTGCTGCAGCGCCTTAAGAAAACTGGTTCATTTTCTTAGTATACACGCTCGTGTGTAGGCGTACACGGCTGTCCTCGAATTATGGCTATTTCTGACCGGGTTACTTAAGTTTAAGTTAAAATTACGAAAAACTTTTAGAGCAAATGAGAAAAACAAAAATAGTTCAAAAGAAAAGTTTTTGATTTATTATAAGTTTTGAATATTTTAACAATTACAAGCGTTCAGCGTTGAAAATTGTTGTCAGTATACAATCACATGTAACATACTTACGTGTAAAGCAATACAAAAATATGAGTAATAAATAACAAATGAACATCAGACTTTTATATTTGTAAAAATACATATATGATTGTTTATATAAGTACTAATGATTTATACAATCTTATGCCTTCGTTGAAAGGTTAAATTATTACGCAAGAAGTGATTTTTCTTGTCAACCGCTAGAGCAGCTCTAGCACTAGCTGATGTTTAGACTTTTGGCCTGGGACCCAGTAATAAATGTAATTTATGAATAACGCCACGCACATTACTAATTAATTATATGATAAAAAAATACTAATAAAATTGTTGCAAATTTTTGCCAAATATCAATGATTACTTTTTTAATATTTTGATTTCGTCTTTTTTGATTAAGAAGTTGGCCTTTTATATGTCTATTTGTGGGTATAGACATATACTTCAGTGTCTTGATTTTTCTTTTATTATATTCAGCTATACTAAATATCGAAAAAAAATTATTTTTTCGGTAGCTTTAACAGAGTTGTACTATTATACAATATTTACAAAATCATCATGATAATGGATTGATTAACTTTACGAGTGATTCCAAAATGAGTTATTGTTTGGATTTACTATTCTACTATTGAATCGGAATATTTTCAAAGGGCAATTTACTTTCACCTTTTACCTTAATATGTCTAAAAATCTTTTACAACATCGATAAAAACTATGCTTTATTCTAGATTCGAATATTCTTCTCGAAATAGGTTGAAGCTTAAAAAAAAGCTAAAACTGCGACCTGTTTTAAAAGTATAATTGTTAGTGATTTTCAGATATATATATATATATTTTTATATCAAATTCTTATTACCTTTTTGATTATGCTTTTTAAAAGTGACTTTCCTTAGGCATAGCAACACTAGATAGAGATTATCTTTGGATTTGGCAGGATCTCTGTGTACGATTTTATTCACCAGTCTTGATTGTCTTTAAATTATTTTCTGTCGAATTAACATTATCGTCCAAAATAGTAGTTATTTCTTCATCGCTTTCACTTTCTCGTTTATTGTCAGTTTTATTTTTAAAAAGATTCAAGAAAAATGGTTTGAAATTCCAAGTTTTAAGTTGTTGCTGCACTTCTTCGATTTCTTGATCGTCGTCTTCGGATGAATATATATCAGGCTCTGTAGTAACGTCATTGTTTGAACCGATAACGGTTTCCGGAATATTTACATTTTCTTCCGTATCCTCTGAATTACTTTCCACGGGTTCAAGAAGTTTTAAGAATTCGTCATGCATGTTCCACTTTTCCATTTGCTGTCGTAGCTGTTCTATGGCCTCAGGACCGAATCGAGGAAATGATGTAGCAGGAACTAAATACTTACCAATTCAATATAAGTAAAAAAATTATGAAATAATAATTGTATTTAAGCAATATATTCAAGCGTTTTGAATATTACCGTGATACGTCATTTCTGGTTTAGATTCGTATCCTATTATTCTATCAAAATTCTGTGACTCTCTGCCAAAGTCGGCTACCACTCTATTTTGCTCCCTCGCAAATTTGTCATTAGCCGTTGATATTATTATATAGCCTAGAACGATAAATATGACAAAGATGGTGACGGCTCCGACTACCCCGCAGATCGTCTAGACAAATAAAATATAGTTTTTATTAATATACGAGTACTTACATTGTCTCGTTTCAAAATAATATACAAAGAAATGGTAAAACGATTTAGAAATTCAATGTCTCGTAAGATATATTACGATCATACTCGTAATTATTATAGGGTTTAGATTAAAAAAAAAGCACTATGCATATAGTTTTGCGTGCAGGCAAAAGTAGTACAATATTTCATATTGTATTCGACGTGAAAAACATCTTATCTCGGTCGCAATTGACATTTTATTACACGATAAAAACCATAACTTACAGCTGTATAATGATAATCTATAATTACTTTCTAGTATGTTTGCAACTAACCCCCTTTCAGCCAGCACTACAAGTAAGTTCGTAACGTACACGTCTACAAAAATATTCAATTATTACTTTGTTTTTCTTCTCTTTTTATTTATAAACATTACCCGCACTAGCACCAATATGCAAATGATGCCAACGGCAACTCACCGATTTGTTGTTGCAGGCCCAATTGCCGAAAATCGCGTTGCTTTTGTCAGGGCCGTATGTACCATGACCCTGGCCCGGGCGCAAGCCCCCCAACAAACCGTCCCCCGGTCTCGAGCTCAGCGGGGATGGCCGTGGTGACTCGATGGGGCGTGTCGACATGCACTCCTCGTAGCTAGGTGGCGGCTTGTACGCGTAGCCGTCGAAGACAATGCCCGCCGATTGTGAAGGCGGCGGCGGCGACTGCGCCATCCTGGACTAATAACTGGCCGCGGCAAAAGTGACGGAGCGACTGCAAGACGCGCGGATGTTGGCGCCCGCGTTCTTTCCCCACTACTTACTTAACTTGCCGATTGCGCATCTACGCAGAAAGAGAGAAAGACGGAGGGAGAGAGAGAGAGACGGGCAGCGGCTGTGTGCCTGTGTGTGGGTGTGTACGGATATAAAGCGGAGTAAAATACCACGTGGTACGTGCGTTTTCTGGGATATCAGGAGTGAGATTGTTGACAGTTTGGTTCGATTTCCGTTGTAGTTTTTTGTTTTTTTTTTAGTTATTGACAAAGGAGTCGTCTATTTTGCAGCGAAGTGATTAATTTTTTAACGCTTCGTTTAGAATTTTTGTCTACGGAATCTTCTTTTGTCAACGTATCTTCTGTTTTTTTTCTTTTTTAACTAGATTTTGACGTTGTTTATTTACTTTAGGTGTCTGCTGTCCTGGAAGTCTTCCTTTTTTTTGTGAATGTGTATGCTATAAAAATTGTCACAGATGGTTATTTAACTCGTGGACATTCTTTGATGTGTGAAAATAAAGAAGAATATTGTTTGTCTACTTTGACAATTAATTTTAATTGAAACAGAAATATTTGTAAAATCGAAATGAAAGACAAAGGTCGTATTTAACGATAAAGTGGGTATTGATATGCGAAATTAAGCAATTTATACTTCAAGTTCGTCATAATGAGTTACTGGGCTGCATTCTATTTTTAGTCACCAGAAATCAGCTATTAATACCTCATCAATTTTTCAACGACCGTGGAATTTCCTCATTGATCGACCAAAATTAATTTATTTTTCCATCCGAATTCGTACAAATTAGAAATTCATATATTCTACATTGAATGTAATACAGTACTTGTAGTAAATATAGAGATAAATTTGTTTAACTTCTGACCATGTAAAAATTCTCTTTGTAGAAAATTGTCACGCGTGCATGAAACTTTTACGACAAGGGGCTATTTAATATTTAAAATGCATCATTTAAAAAAAATGGTTTTCTTTCTTTCATCACAACTCTGTGAATATTTATGCTACAGTAAGAAAAGAAATATTATGGAAGTATTTTGAAATATCTCTGGATTGAGTTATATGCATGTCAAAAAAAATCAATTGGTTCAAATGGTATGAGCGTTCAAAATTATCATCAGGAAACGATCTGAAATAATCCACAATAAGCCAGATAAATCTCTCTGCTCCCTTTACAATATTTTTATACATATATTTTTTTTTAGGGATTTTTGACAGCAAAACTTATTGATCTTTTTTAAATTTATGTAGGTATAACACCAACGAAAGCTCTCTCTACATAGTTCAAACAAAGAGAAATCAATTTTTGCAATCTACCGCAGTTTTAAAATTTAAACATGGGAATTATCTAAATAATACACTGGACTTTGTTTTCAGGCACCAGAAATTTTTTTCTGAAGGCTTGTCAAAATCGGTTTCTCGCAGGTAGAACACTCTAGCTATTAAAAGAATTCTCATGTCAAATTATACAAAATTTTGACAAAAACAAACTAAACTACTATACGTTGCACGAAGATGAAATAGTAGGCACATGCAATACAAAAGCTACAATTTAAATCAAACAAATATACGAGGTAAATTTAAAAAGATATGCGTCTTTGAAATTTACTTCATCCCAAGACATCTTTCGCCTTGTAGCAATAAACAAACATTTATTAACGTATATCTTCGCGATACGCATGGAAATGAAACCTTATCAAAACTTACATTGTTGAACGGAAAAGTCGTCTCATCTTTCAATACATAATTTCGCTCCCGCCGAATGCCAAGTCGCCCTCATCTAGATATGCCGTGTGTTTCAAGATTGCGATCCGCGAGTGCCGTTCAATATCTCCCGTGGTATATGAGATCGACTATCATCGGTTATTGGGTCTATATGCGTGACTCCGTTCTGCACTGCGCCGCGCAGCTTGTATGCGATCCCCGAGAGCTCTTTATGTCGAGGCAAGAAATATAAACAACAGCCCTCGGCTCAGCAATGTGCGGCGATAGCGTGTGCACCAGTTGATAAATGCACTCTGCAGCTATACCATGTGTGTATACGATTATACATTAGCGCGTTTAATAAGGAAGCGTTCCTTTACTGAGAAATGCGCAATGAGAAATGAGAAGAAGCTCGAGTTGTAATAAACAGCTTTCTAGATAATGTAAAAAAAACACATGCAATGGTATATAATTTTTCAAATTTTGACCGATACTTTAAAATAATGCAGTTTATGTCTATGGTTATTGGGGAATAGAGATCATTGCTATTACGCGATATTAATTCAATAATTAACGGTACTTCTACAAATTGTAGATATATAGATTGTCTTAGTAATATTCATATTTTTATAATTTATAAGTCATGTTGTCTAGTTTATAAATGTCAATAGTAATAATTATATATTTCATTAAAAAATATAAATAAAAATATTGCAAAAAAGAACACGTGTTAATTTTACATTCGATTTGACTGTTATTGACATTCCAAGTTGTTCTAAATTTACTTTCACGTGTTTTGTTTTTCTTTGGAAGAGATTTTTATGATTCACCTTATAGTACGCATGCAGTCGCTAGCAAAAAAGAGTTGGCTACTATTTTCAGAAGTTATAGCAACTTTTCTTATTTCTTGTGCAGTACGTGAGAAATGTTTGTATGCCGTACTCATATTTCCTCATCTAGAATACCTAATTAATTCATGCTTCTGTTGTATGTAAAATACAGTTTTTTTCTTTTATTAAAAATAATAATATTTTTCTTTAGAAGTAAATTAAGAATTCTATGTTAGTAAACATCATCTGAGTGATTAAGTTTTGGATGTTTAATAAGATGAAGTTCTACACTTAAATATCCATATTCTATATTAGTTAACATGTAGGTTGTCTCTTACTCTTTATTTTCGCAGAAATAATTTCCACACATACTAATAGTTAATACAAAATAGTTCCTTGCAAAAGATTTGTGTATATCGAAGTATCAAAAAGAGAAATAATTGTTTTGCAATGTACGAGGCTAGCGAATTTCCTTATAGCATAATGACTAATGTTAAACTTTTAAGATATTTTTACTGGCAACATTGCTTAAATATATCCATAAAGCTCCTTGGTGTTGTTGTTATAATGCCTTCCTTAGTGTAGTTAGTTAATATTAAATCTGGATCAACTGAAACATAAAGTTTTTTTATGTAATTCTTTGCCAATTTTCCATTTAAATTTGAAAATCGAGGTGATTATTGGAAAAATGTGCCACTTTAATAAAAAGAACTTTATAACAAATCAAATATCAAATATCAAAGATATTAGATATGTTACGGTGAATGTAATAAAGTATATAAAATAAAATGATTGCAATAAGTATATAAATAATCTAGTACATAAAACATTTAAATTATTGTATATTAAAAGTTTAATTTTTTATAACTTACTTTTGGTGTATTTATCTTCTAAATGCCGTGATACCACTAATGCAATCATTAGTGACATAAATAAACAAGAGACAATTAAAATATATGCATTGGCAGTCTTTTTTTGCTGTGAAAATAAATATTTATACTAAATCATTTTTGTATCTTTACCCATAATAAATTATTTACGTATTATAAAATGTTCAATTCCGTAGCTACGTGAAAAAATTTAAATTCTGTTTATTAAATAATTGAATTAGTATATTTGTAATTCTGTTATACGCGTGTAAACGTAAATTATAACGATTATTATTATCATTCCAATTTTGACTAATATGTTAGTACGTGGTGAATATTTTACGTAGATTATGTTGTTATTTAAAAATATTTTCAGTATTTGAGAATTAAAAAATTAATAGATCTTACTTTTATTCGTTCCCTTTCTTTTTGACACTGTCTATACATAATATCGGACATTTTACAAATGATGGGCTCCGCAGACTCATTTTTATCTAAAAATTCTAATTCTTGACTTGGATACACCTCGTCCATTTATGCACCGAAAGTACACGTGCTATTTGATGCAAATGTAACTTCGATCCGAAGGCAGCTGAAACAGACTGAGCCAGCAATCTCACATTCATCTCGCAACCGAGGCATTGTACGCAATATCCCCACGCGTTTAATCAGTGTTCTCGAGAAAGAGTATGGCGCTAATTCAGTGGTTCATCTTGCTGTCCGCTTCTGTTGTTACATGACCAAAAAAGAATCGTGAAGGTTTGATATCAACTGGACGTCATATGAGACATCTACGACGTTGTCTTATCTCTTAGTGAAAAATTTTTATGATGACTAATATGTGACCAACTAAATATTTATAGTTAGATGACAGTGTTATGTTAATATATTCATGAAACTTTTTGTAATATTGAAACAGTGCATATTTAAAGTCATTTTGTATAAAATTGGTTATAGCATATAAATAGACCATATCAATATGATGCATTACTTTTTTAAATGTCTTAAATTAATACAAATTTTACACCCAATTGCCCATGCGCGTTGAAGATACACACTATACAGTATACAATACATTGATTAGTTTAGTCGTTTAAGTGATCGAGAAACATTAGCCTGGAAATAGCTGCGCATGCGTGACAATTCTACGGCACGCTTACTCCACTCATCCGCATGTAGGTACGCTTTCGGTATGCTGGGTTGTGATGAAATATGCTACACTTATACTGTGCACATCCCCAATACCATTCGAACTTTGTTCAATGTATTGATAATATTATTTTACAAGACTGACAAAATTAAATAATATATAAATATTACAAAACATGAACACAGCGCTTAGACAGTATTTCCCTGAAGGTGTTTTTTTATTGTTTCACCTTTTTATCCAATATCTAGATAATACAATTGTGATCATATTATTCCAATATTATTTTAATATTAAATTAAATATTAATTATGATTAATGAAAAGTACTGATTTATAAATATTTAAAAAGAAAAATTTCACGCATGGAGATCTTTGTATGTCATTTTGGGCAGTATCATCCGGATGGGTATGTTCAATTTTTCCATAAAAACGATGAAAATCGGTAAAAATATCTTGTAGCAATATTGTCGAAAGGTCGTGCCAATAGTTTCAAATACTTTTCTATTTCCCGTATGTGCTATACCATGTATTCATTTGCGCAATGTTCATCCAGGATGTACGTACTTTAAAATCTTTTTTAACCCTCAGGATATGGACTATAACAAAGTTACGTTCAGTACGGACGTGAATTAGCCTAACCCGACGACTTTCATTGACTGTATATCAAGCTGTAATTTGTCAATTGAAATATGTTTTTTTTTTTTTTGATCGATCGGAAATTTCCGCC
>JAPYZP010001722.1:0-15436 GCA_030522985.1 Torymus sinensis | reverse complement strand
TAAGCAGTGGATGAATTCAGCCGGAAATGCTCTTTATTAATTTATTACTTATTGAAACGATTATTAACCATTGTAACTGCTTCTCCCTGAAATAACTTGATAATGTAAGAGAAGGTTTATGAAATATTTCATCTTTGATTTGATTTAAATATTTTACGTTTGTGAAAAACTATTCTAAAACATAATCTGAGCAGCATTTTTTGCATTTAGCACTGCCACGTTAAGAGAATAAAAAAAGTATTACATTACTACTTTTTCCGTCTCAGTAAATCCATTGTAAGAATCTCGGCTTGGTAAAATAAGATGCGGATTCAGAATTCAATACTAATCCTTTATAAAATGATACCAACGCAACTGTATAAGGTACAACTTTTTTAATCGAATTAGTGCGAGCGTAAAATTGATCTCAGATTAATAATCAAGGTATTTAAAAATGCTTAAACTTTGTTAAAAAAGATCCACTTACTCGAGAATAAGTAACTTTTTCGTAATTAAAATCGAATTTTTAAACGAAGCTAACGAGTATAGCTAAGAAATTTAATATAACGTTGAGTCCAGTGCGAAAAATCTAATTCTACACACTATAAAAAATCCGCATCCTAAAAAAACCGAAAGAATAATGATAAAGCGATACATCGTCGCGTCAAACAAGATAAATTAAAGGTCCGACACATACTCCGCAACCACCAATGCACTGGATCTTCCGGCACTCCTCCTCGCTCATGCCATTCTCAACCGTCGGCGGAATGATCCCCATACCGCAGTCCGGCTGCGGGCACAGCAGTCCGCCCGACTTCAGCACGTACTCCTCCGTCCCAAAGTGCTGATAACGATCGTACTACGCAAAATACATATATGTTTTATAATGGTTCATTCAAATAGCAGCTCCAATATTTTCTGATAATAAATGTATACCTGTGCAGGTGTTAGGAGGCGAAAATGATGAATCTCGCGAATGAAGGAGTTCGCGCAGCCGGCGGGACACGGTAACGTGTAGTAGCCAGTGTCGTCGTCGAACACGAATTGACGCTCCTGCAGTCGCACCGTGCAGTAATCGCGAAAACAGTCCAGACATGCGACGTGCGCCGCCTCGCACGGGAACACCAGGACTGTGTCTCTGAAAAAGTTTTTTTTTTTTCGTTCGAACAGGATTTTTAATCTTTTTCTTATGAACGGTGTGCGGCTGCTTATACGTAGATTAACAAGATAAATCGATTTTAAAAGTATGTAACGAACAAAAAAAAAGATTTAATAAAAGGAATATTTAAGTTGTTACAGTTTATTACTTTCTAAAACTTACTGCTATGTAAAAAATGGTATACAAATTATGTTATAGTACGCAAAGTTAAATTTACTTTCTTACTTTATGATTTAATTTCAAAATCAATCCTTCTTGTTAGAACCAAGCAAGCCCACTGATTATTTACTGTAAAGGTGTGTACCTAACGTCTGTACAAGCTAGACAAGGAATTTTGGCAAGATTGGGTTTGATCAAATACAATGGAACGGCTTCATCCTTCTCTCCTAAACTCGCATGATTTGCACATTTCAAAAAGAATTGAGCATAAGGAACTTGTGATTCTGTTTCTCCGCTAGAATTAACAGAAGTTGGACAAAGTTGATTCTCACAATGAACAGTAATCCTCTTTGGCAGCAGAACATCAGGCCATGATTGTGGATCTCTGTCGACAGTTACAGCTCCGTCGCCACACTCTGCACATCGAACCCTCAGTTTGCCAGCTTGCACTGATTTACAAGGAAACGAACAGTAAACGTAAAAGTGAGCCTTTTTAGTTTGTCCATCCTACTTGTATCACAAATATGGTTTATTATTTCTGTAAAAAAAGTATTGAGTGGTAAATATTTGCATCATATTCACCGCTTTAGGCTCTTCTTTGGAACTTTCAGTGGATTCATCTAATGATAAGTCTGTGAGAGTTTCGTTCAAAGGTTTGCTACCTCCACTGTCATCTAAATCGGACTCTGAAATAGATTCTCTAATGGTATTATTAGAAGCATTGCTTTTATCCAGTCTTTTTGGTGTACGAATGGCATGTAAGATACTTTGTTGACCTAAGTCGCATTCCTAGAATAATACCTTCCTTTAATATAACAATATCATTGACAGTAAAATATTATAAATTAAAATGATATGTTAAAACCTCAATTATTGTAGAATTATGTAGTTCCTTTCCAGCGAAAATGATTTTTATGTCGTCTGGTGATATGCCCATTTTTGGAGCTACGATTTCTTTTACGTTTCGAATATCCCATTTTGGATCTAAATCGACAGCAAGTGTGTTACCGGTATTTGTTTTAACGTAAATGCTCAATGAATTCGAGATTCTCTTTTTGCCAAACCAAATTAATTCCAACATCCTGAAGAAAACATTCTTAACAAGGTTGAAGATGGAGCTCATTCCTAACCTATAACATCGAAACTACGCGACTCACAATACAATACGACACGGAGTGTTCATACGTGATTCCACTGCGTTATATACCTATATATACCGCATATATGTATATACGTCATACTGTATGTATCTACTTGCAGTAGACAAGTTGAATTTTAATTTTTTTGTTTTATCAAGCACTGAAGGATTTTTGAACATTTGCAATAACTTTTTAAGTGTTTTAAGACTAATAAATGTTAATTTAAAAATATTAGAATGGGTAGGTATAGGAATGTGGTGAAAAAGGAAATAAATAAATCTGACAAATTCCTCGAACAAAGTTTATCTTAGTCTCCAAATAAAAATACAGTTTTGCTTAAATAAATTTAAGTAATGTGTACTTATTACATACGAGAGACGCTGGCGCATTTTTCTGCTCTTTTCGATCAGAAGGTTAGCGATCACTTACATCCGTATCCATATCTTGACAATACAAAAGAGTTTTTTTTTTTTCTTCGATTCGATGAATGTATACACATAATAAATACAGGAAAAAGGTGACTTTTCAATTTACTGTTTAGGATAGTACTGTTATTAATCATTTACGTTTAGCGCATATCCTTAAAAGATCCTTATCTAGTGAGAATTCAGCTAGAAATTGTGTGGTTTACGAAAAATAAGATTACACAGCGCGCGCTAGCCCATTCATTCTCCCAGCTTCAGTCCAGGGGTTGTGTGAAGTAACCTCGGACGCTGAGGGTCGTCTGCTTATCATTGTTTCGCTGCAAAGTCTGTCGCTCAAGTTACTCAAGCTAAAAAGAAAACGAAAACATAACATTATTATTAATTTATTCCACAAAAGATTTTTTAAGAAAATGTTTTCAGCTTGCTTAAATTCCACACATACCCGCAAAACCTTGAGGTGGCTGTCCGGGCACCGAATATTGCGGCCTGAACTGGCCGAAATTGGCGGCGCCGGCGAATGTGGCCGGTATCTGACCGCCCGTGAAACCAGGGGGGAATTGTTGTGCCAATAGAGCGGCTTGCCCGGTTTGCGTGCTGTTGCCGCCCGGAGCTGTGGCCGCTAGCCGACTGAGGATCGATCGCTCGGACATCTGTAGCCGCTGAGCTACAGGTGGTATACGAGCCAGTGTCGCTGGCAGTCGGCTTACGTCGGACTTCATGTCGGACAGAAGTTCCTCTAATTGATTAAGCACCTGTCAGACAAAAAACATCATTGTATTATACAAAATACTCTCGTATAACAATATATTAAATATATATATGTTCTCAATGAAAGCTATTCGTACCTTATGCAATACTGCATTGGCGGGTTTGTTGCCGGCAAGGCTCTCCTTGCTCAAATGCTGATGCGACTCAGCGAGGCACTCAACCTCGGCGAACCTCGCGTTCAGGCTCATCGCTGGATGATTGGGATCCTGCGTGAGATTCAGGTAGGCCGCGCGGCGCAGCTGTTCCTCGATCACGAGTGCCTGCTCGAGCAGCTTGAATCGCCTCGCCAGGAATTTGTTCTTGATCTCGAGGAAGTTACCCTTGCCAACGTCCATTTTGAAGGGTTCGTTGATTATGGCGAACCTTATGTCGTTTTGAATGTCCTGCCAGCGGCCGTAGCCGTGGGTGACGATGCCAGCCAGCAGCCAGTAGTCGTGTCGCCTGTGCCAGATCTCGTATTCACGGCCCGGCACCGCGGCCTTCTCCTCGTTCAGCCAGAGCGTGTGGAGCTCGGTGAAGCCGCCGTCGGCGATGTTGAACATGAATTTGCGCTTCGGCTTAGCTTCCTCCTCCTTCGATTCCTTGTTGCTCGATTCTTTGTCTTTGTTCTCGTCCTTCTTCTCGCCGCTCGCGGCACCCTCCTCCTCGTCGTCCTTTACAATCACCACCTCCTCCTCCTTCTCTGGCTTGGGCTTTGTCTCGGCATTCTCGGCCGATACCGCGGACTTCTGTAAGAACATTTTAGTTTTCATTAATATAAATGATTAACAACATTATTTACCATCTCTAGCGTTACTTTCACAATCGTATTCCGTTAATATTATTCTGAATAAAGAAAACCTCGCTTCCATGCATAAACAGTGAACTTATTATTATCAATGAATAATTCAACGCACCTCATCCTTGGCCGCCTTGTCATCCTTGGCCTCGGCCTTCTCACCCTCCTTGGCTTCTGATTTCTCCTCTTTGACCTCGGTGGGTTTCTCACCATCGGCAGTGGCGTCCTTCTCTTCCTTCACATCTTCCTTCTCCTTTCCATCCTCCTCACTCTTCTCGAACTTCTCGTCCTCCTTGTTCTCCTCCTTTATAGCGCCCTCGCCTTCAGTTTTATCCTTGGCCTCCTCGACAACAGCCTCCTTGTCCTTGGCCTCCTCTTTGGCTGCCGCTGCGTCACCGGCCACGGCATTAGCGCCGACGGGAGTTGGCGTGGCCGCGGGGCTGGGACTGGGCGCGTTCGAGGTGGCGGGTGTCGTGGCACCTGTGCTACCACTCGCTGATCCCGTGGCCGCGCCGTCGCTCGTCGCTGTGGCTGGCGTGGGAGTCGCAGGCGTTGCCGTCGCTGCTGCTCCTGCTGCTGCCGCTGCTGCTGCAACGGCCGCTGCGTTCTCAGCGCCGGGTTTCGTTGGCTCTACAGGCTTACGGATCATCTCCGGCATAGAGTAGTAGCCGTTTATGTGCTCGAATTCTTGAACCTTCTTGCGGATCAGCGACATGACGCCTATGCGCGTCAGCACGTGCTGACGGCTCAGACCCTCGCGGGGTACACCGTCGGCGAAGGTGTCGGCATTGTCAGCGCCCGGCTCGCAAAGATGCCGCATGAAGAGGGATACGTAGGCTTTGAAGTTTTTCTCTGATTTACCTGTACGATTAGAAAAAAATTTTTATTTAGAAATTTGTCGGTTTTTTGTTAAGTGAATGCTAAACTGCATACGAAATGTATTTGAATATTTGAATTTTATCGATTACATCGAATTCAATCTAATAAAAATAGGTTTTTATGCAACTCTAAATCAGCGACTACTGCTTTCTTTTAAAACTAGATTTTTTTTCTTAATAACCAGAATCGTTCCAAGGTCGTCCGGTATACTGGTCATATTTCAGTCGCGACTAGTTACCGAAGCATCTTAAAGCGTTTAAAAAATTTGAAAAAAGTAAAACGTTATGTATAGAAAATTATTGATACTATTTACTAGGCCAGACGATTTTATAAAGAATCGTTTCATACCAATTTCCTTTTCCACTAATGGTCAATAATCAATCAGTAATTTACTACGAGTAATTTCGCTCTCAAAAGATTATTGTGATAAATGACTAATTTATAATAGTAATGAATAGTCTGATTCAAATTAAACATAATACAAAATAAAAAAAATACTTTATGCGCGATCGGAATAGAAACCTTAAAACCAGTATATCAATCCAGTCTAATCAAACGAGTACATTGAAGTATCCCCCCCCCCCCAAAAAAACAAAAAATGGAAAACCCTACACATTTGATGTTTCAAAACAATTTTCAAATGAACTAACATAACACGCGCGCGCGAGTTTGAATACTTCGGTGAAATACCGCCGGACCGAGCGGCATTCCCTAGGAAATGCATGAATAGCAGCTGCGGCAGCCTGCGCGCATACAGACAAACATGTGCAGCTCGTTCGTTAATCCATTGAAAGGCTAATGAAAATCGTGCATCATCACCATTACGCGCGCTCGTAAACGCACGCGCGCATGCCGCAACATCCTCTCTCTCTGTCTACCCCCTCGAACGTAGATACAACAAAACGCCGGGCAGCGTCGTTACAACGTGCACATACCTCGTAAATCACGCACGAGCCATTGGGAGTTGAAAGCGTCCTGGGGTGGCATGCCGTAGCGCATGATCGCGTTGAGGAATGCCTTGCGCTGGCGCGCGTTGAAGCCGAGGACCTCGATGTTACCGTTGACCCGGGCGAGCAGGGGTGGCAACGGACGATCCTTCTCGTCGCGTCGCTCGAGGCGCCGACGGCTACGACGGGAGAGCAAATCACCCTCGCCCTTCTCGTCGAAATCGTCGTCCTCCTTGTCGTCGTCGCTGGGCGCGCTGAAATCGCTATTGTAGTCCGACATGTTGTCCTGCCAGGGCTGATCGTCGCGCGTGCCCTGGTCACCCGTTACGCCGCCGTCGTTGTAATTGACCTATGGGGGGACAGACAAAAGGTAGAGTCGGTTATAAGAGTGGAGTGAATGACTCTCGGACGGTTCTATTTTTTTTCTGTGTGGGCACCTGAATTTCTCGTTTTTTTTTTTGTTTACTTTCAAGAGGGTGGATTTTATTTTGGATTCGAGAAGCATTCCATTCAGGTACGAAAATGAAACCGTCTGAGAAAGCGTGAAAGTTGCAGCGTGCTACGTTTATTTTAAACTTGCAAGAGGTATATAATTAATAAATCTACTAAATAATTTGTCTGTATTATGTTATTTAAAAGATATTCGTATTTATTTAATATAATGTGCAAATTATAGTTTTTACTATTATATTAAATAAATAAAATTTTCTAACTACGTTTTGTATAGAAATTCGAAAGAAAAAATTATATCAACTTGGTTTAGTATAGAAGAGAAAAGCGTAGTTAAAAACAGGGTCAAAACGTAAATTATCATTAGCAATGTTTTCAAAAGATTTTTCATATCATTTGCGACTAAACTGCATATTTAAATATCACCCAAGAACTTTTAAAAGAGATATAAAATAAATTTTATGTCAAAGCATCCTCAGTAGAAACTATATGATCGTTTGAATACCATTTAATAATTTACAACACATTGCTGGAATAATTTACGTTTAGATAATCAAAAAGTTGTTTAAACAATAAATGTGTGTAACGCACATATCTGTTTACCTGCTTTCTGACACGCTTGCCTTTGCCTAATGTCCTCGCAATGTCTTCCTGTTGCTGTTCGTAATGGTGTCTAAGCAGTTTTATCCAATAGGCAGGGTCAGTATTTTCGGCCTCCTGTTTGATAATTTCCGTGTCGGCTTCTTCTTCGCCCTCGCCTTCCTTCGTCACGTACGACGCGACCTTGAACGAGCTGAGGTACTCGTTAGCCCAATTCTCCTTTTGCTCGATACCCTCCTTGCTACGGTCCAGTAGCTCGAACACAGCTTTGTCATCGTAGTGAATGGCTTCGTCTTCTTTGCCTTCTTCTTCTTTGAAGAGTTCCTCGGTACCGAAGCGTAGAATGTCGTCGAGCTCCTGTTTGCTGAAGTTGGCGCCCTTGCCACCCATGCCGGGTCGGACAACCAAGTGGGTGAGCATCATTTTGCGCTTAGCCACCTGGGTGACACGCTCCTCGACTGAGTTACGCGTGACGAAGCGATAGATCATGACCTTATTTGCCTGACCGATACGATGGGCTCTGCTGAAGGCCTGGATATCGTTGTGCGGATTCCAATCGGAGTCGTAGATTATCACAGTGTCGGCCGTTGCCAAGTTAATACCTGTGAATCATTTTAGAAGTTACGAATTATTTAAGTTTAAGATGAATAATTGAAATTTTACTACGTAAATGACAATACTAGCTCTTTAGCTTAAAAATGAATAAATTTTATGACTCAATGCTGACAAAAAAATTTCCTATTTAAATAACTAATTATTTAATTTTTAACAATTAAAACATTGAATAATAAAACACTTAACAAGTGGAAATATTGTTCCTTACACAGATGAACCAAAGAAAGAATAGATTAAAGTAATAGTCATTCAATCCGTACCTAAACCACCAGCCCTGGTCGACAGTAAGAAGACGAATTGTTGAGCGCCCGGCGCATTGAATCTATCAATGGCCTCCTGTCTCTGCGTCCCCGTGATATTACCGTCGATCCTCTCGTACTTATAACCCTCGCCCTCGAGATAATCCTCGAGCAGATCCAACATCTTTGTCATCTGCGAGAAGATGAGCACTCTGTGGCCTTCGGCACGCAGTTTTGTCAACATCCTGCTGAGAAGTAAGAGTTTACCAGCTGCCTTGATCAAGGCAGAGACTTCATAGTTGCCGTTCGGGCCTGTTGGGGCCTCCTGTGCCGCCGCAGGGAACAGGTACGGATGGTTACAGCATTTTTTCAAGTCCATCATGATATTAAGAAGGGAGACTTGCTGGCCACCGCCCTTTGGATTAAGCGCCTCGAAGTTTCGCGTCAGGATGTACTTGTAGTATTTCTTTTGCATGGGCGAGAGCTCGACGCGCACTATGAACTCGGATTTGCTGGGCATGTTCTGTGGACAAGAGAAGTACATCGTTATTATTGTGTCTGCAATCGAATAGAAAATTTAGTTTTATTCTGAAAATGTTTCTTTTTTTACCTTCAACACATCGGCCTTCAATCGACGCAACATGTGAGGTCCCAACATCTCGTGCAGCTTTTTAACTTGGTCCTCCTTCGATATATCGGCGAATTCATTCTGGAAGGCCGACAGATCATTGAACTTGTCGCGGCACAAGAAGTTCAACAGATGGAACAACTCTTCCAGGTTATTCTGTAGAGGCGTACCTGTAAGCAGTAGCTTGTAGGCGATGTTGTAAGAAGCCAAAAGCCTGAAGAATTTGGACTGATTCGATTTAAGACGATGAGCCTCGTCGACAACTAGGACGGCCCAGTCGATGGAGCCCAGACAAGCCGAGTCAATGGATACCAACTCGTAACTCGTCAGCAGGACGTTGAATTTGATAGATGAGGAACGGATCTTGGAGGCACGACCACCTCGCACCGCGCCCTCCTCGAACGACAGCTCGTTTTCTCGAATTACCATACGACTGTCTTTGTCACCTGTGGACGAATGAAAGGAGGTTTTAGTATTTGTAGATGAAATTTTGATTACTATCTTTGCAACTTTGTAAAATATGTATGGAACTTACCAACATAAGTAACGCAGTAAAAATCTGGCGCCCACGTTTCGAATTCTCTCTCCCAATTAATAATAGTCGAGAGAGGTACGGATACTAAAAATGGACCCTTGCAGTGACCTTCCTTATAAAGTGAGTATAAAAATGTAATAGTTTGGATAGTTTTTCCCAGACCCATCTCATCGGCAAGAATTGTGTCGATTCCTTGGCCCCATGAATACCGCAACCAGTTCAAACCCTGTCAAATGAAAAGATCGTTATATTACTACGCTGTTTCTATGAAAAATACCAAATTTATAGTAACAGGAAAAAAACGAAGCTTTACCTCTAACTGGTAGGGATGCAGTTGCATGCCAGTGACCTCCAGATAGTCGGGCTGTCTCTCGTATTTCTTTTTGAGATCCGTGGTTGGCTTTTCAGGCGGCGGAGTGTATCTCCTCGGTGGTCTCTCCTCGTCATCGATGAGCTCCTTCGTCTTGGACCTCTTGCCCTTGCCCTTCTTGCCCTTCCTCGTCGGTCCATCCACGCTATTGGCCGACCTCAAGTCCAAATAATACTCGACGGCCGTCTTCAGGCCCGGAATGTCAGCGTTCTCGTCCTCCCACGTAGCCATATCATACCCAAGCTCGCGCCACTTAACCAGGTACAAAATACGCCCGTCGCGCTGCTGGCGATGATTGATGACGCGATGCACAACAAGCCAGTCGGGTCGCACGCCGTAACGATAGAAACGCTCCTCGAGATTGTACTCTTCGCGATTGGTCACCGTGTCGACGTCCTTCAATCGCTTGACGCGCGTATCACCCTCGTCGAGCGGCTCCTCGAGCTTCGGCGGCTCGTCCATGTCGTACTTGCGCGAGTAATTTCTGAACATCAGCGGATGGAAGACGTCGAGTTGTAGCTCGGTCACCCAGTCGCAGTACCAGTACGATTTGTCCGCCCACTTGACGAAGAATTCGCGTATGCGACGGGGCTTGGCCGATGCCTTGCTCGTGGAGGGCTCCTCCGAGGGCGGATCGTTCACCTCCTTCCAGCGCCAGGTGAGAATCTTGGCTACCTTGCCGAAGAGTCCCGGACACGAGCAGCGCGGACACTTCCAGTCGCCGTCGGGGATCTCGGACAGGGGTGGATTCAGACAGTGCGTGTGATAGGCACTTGTGCAGCTGTCGCAGCAGAGCAACTCGCCGCCGTCCTTGCACACCCTGCAGAACTCCATGTGCTCGTCATCGTCTTCCGCTGCGCCTACAATTTTTTCAATTATCATTGTAAAATTCATCGGGACAAAGATGTAAAACAAAAATAAAATGAAGTGATAAAGAAATATCTTTCCCAATAATACCTTCGTTTTCGCAATGTGGACAACTCCACTTTCCCTCGGGAGTCTCTTCCAGTTCAGGTTCCAAACAAACCAAGTGATAAGCTCGCGGACAGGTATCGCACAAAATAATCTCTCCACCTTGTTGACACACTTCACAATAGTCTTGATGATCAGTCTGTACAAACACAGAAAAAAAGGTTGTTGGTCAATTAAAGCTATCGCAAAAAGTGATATTTTTGATTTAAGAAAAGAGAATTTAATACACACCTCTCCGTCTGGGAATCTCGACGTCGTCTTCGTCTTCTTTTTTTTCTTGGTTTTGTTGCCGATTTTGGTCTTTGCCTTTCTACGCACAGGCGGCTCGGCTGGCGTCTCGGCGGTTCCTTCTTCTGTCTTTGTGTTGTTTTCTGTTGGCGGTGCATCCTCCGCGTCTGCCAACATCTGTTCAAACTCCATGTCGGAGTCCCTATCTGTACCGGGATTGCTCCCTTCCACCTCCTCATCCTGATGACAATTATTCATTCGTTAATCAATGCTTCAAACAAAATGGCAACGACTACTAGTCGCTACGTTTCAACTTACCGAACTTCCTCGCTTGCGCTTTCCTAACTTAATCTTAAGTGTGGGAACCTTGGAGGTTTTCTTTCCCTTCTTCGTCCTTGAATTTCGCGACTTCTTCTTGCGATCGCTATCGTCGTCGTCCTCCTCCTCCTCCTCGTCCTGCGCTACCGCGCTTCTATTCGATCTGGCATTTCTGCTTTCGTCATCGACAGACTGAACCGACACGTCGATTTCAGGCTGCGTGTGTGGATTCGACTCGGAGAAATCTCGCCACTTAGCTGCCACTAACATCATCAACTTTGACATCGGTACCTGTTTCAAATTCACAATCAATTAACAATCTAACTTATTGGAGATTTTGTTTAATACTAATTCTTGTTAAAATTTTAGCTCTCATTCGTAACTTTTGCAACTCAAAGTTTTGTAATTTTGAGAAAAATACTTAAAATACTAATAATACTCATAAACACCCTCCTAACCTTGGGATTCTCCTTGGCCAACAGCGGCCTGACGTGCTGCTGGAACAGCTTGTACGTGGTAAGATTCTGAAAGTCCGCGTCAGTGTACTCGATCGCCACGTCGGTCAGTCCAAAAGTGCTGCAGACCTCCTCGATCGTGGGCATACCCGTGGCGGGCTCCTGCTGTCCCTGCGTGGTGGGCGCCGGTGTCGAGTGGCTCGATGATTTTCGCGACGACGACTTGCGACTCTTGCGGTTGCCCGCGTAATCGCTGTCCTCGCCCGCCAGGTCGGCGTTCTCGCCACCTCCCGCGGCGGCGCCCGACGCGTTGGCAGCCCCAAAGTCGCTCTCGTCGCCCGAGTCCGACTTTTTCTTTTTCTTTTTCTTCTTGCCCTTTTTGTCCTCGCTGCGGGCTTTTCGCTTCTTGCCCTTCTTCTTCTTGCGCTCCTCGGGCTCGTAGTCGTCATCTTCCTCCTGGAAACGAGCAAGATTTAGTACGTTAGTTATAATCGCTGGGCTTTTCTGTTGATGTGCGATGGTGTGATAACTTACTGGTCTCTGTGCATCCTCAGCGTCTGACGAACCCTCGACCGCTGGGGTTGCGGCCACCGGGTTTCCAGTCTCCTCTACCTCATCCTCCCCTGGAATACAGAAAAAACGAATTTATTAATATTTTTTTCAGTTTTCTTCATATTACGATTACGAGGAATAATAATGAACTAACGACTCGAGAATTAAAACACGGTGTTGATGACGATGAAATAAACAAGTTATAAATAACTTTATGAGGACAATGGCGAAGATGGAGAAATAAGAATCTCTGAGGTCAGTCACATTAACCGCACACACGATTTTGCAACGACTTGAAAATTTGCATCAGCAAAATTTCGCGGGCGCTTAGTTTCATTCCGATAAGTATTGAATAAATAAATAAATACATTGCGGCCTCTACAGCTTATCTTACACGCATACATATATAGTTGTATTGAATTTCTTATCGCGAACGCGAATTTGTTATTTAAACAAATATATAGCTCTAAAAAAGAAAACCTATTTTCGTGCTTATTATAAAAGTTACGTTCAATCGGGAATTCCTTTACCCTCGCAATATATATATTATAATTATGCGACAGTCGAAAATAGAAGACGAGGAAAAGTATGAAAATTATGGATTTCCAATACATCCTCTCCGGAATATAATGTATTAAAATACGAAAAGAAAAAAAAATATTCTCGAAGTCTCGCCGGGGTCGATTCTCTCGGTAAATAAGCATAGCGGAGCAGACAATATATTGATTTTTGAGTTATTCGAAAGGGAAGAATTCTTCGCGTCAACTAAAAGTTCCACGAAGCACGAAATCATGCACAATTTCCATGATGGTTGGTTGCAAGCAAATCCAGTAGCCTATACAAAGCTAGAATATTTCATGTAATTAAACATCTCGGCTTGTTGTTAATCAACCGGCTCGGTATCATAAGTTACAATCTGGTCATCCAACACTCGTAGGACCAACAGCCATCTTTTAGAGATAACCGAGAGGCCTCGCGTATTATAAACTTTTATCTTTCCTTATTCCCTCAGCATATTAACCCCCCGCCCCTAATCAAACCTCACAATACAAAACCCTCCACAACACACACATTCGTCTTGAAACTCCCTATCCGATTCCCCTCCTACCCCCCTCTTCTCCTCCACCTCCCCCCCCCTCTATGGAAAAGAAGAAAAGCTGCAGAAAATTTGCGAGAGCCAGAGCCGCCCCTCTCCCGTGTGTGTGTCGACCGCTAAGCAAATGAGAGAATATCGATCTTTCTCTCTTTCGCCCTCCCCTACAAAACACACAGTCACACACATACACGTACACAGACTCTCTCTACCTCCGCTCTCTCCGCGCGAAAAAGAATTTCAACCCTTCCAGCAGCAGCAGCAGCGCGCGATCGCTTTAAAAACACAGCCGGCGCGCGCGCGCCTCCTCTCTTCGGTAGGTAACTAGATAAAAGAATATACATATATACACGTATCTCTCGTCTCATCTCATCTGCGGACGCTTTGGTGTATAGATAACCCGGGTGCAGATAGACGACATCGTACACAGACGCGCTTATACTCGTGGAATTTTTTTCCAGAGAAGCACGAAGAAGAAGAAAAAAGGAGGGAAACCCGTTATAATGTGGACGACGCCGAAAGCCGAGAGAGCGCGCGCATTCGCTCTGTCTCTCTCTCTCTCTCCCCCGGGGAGAAGGGGAGAGAGAGGGGGGGGGGGGATACACACGCCGCGTGTGTACACTACTATGCTGTACATAATACATAAGCAGATGAGGCGTCGCCGAAATGCCCAAGCGATGTTTTTGCCCCTTGGTTATTATATATATTGGTGTCTGTGTTGTTTTTTCCCTCTGACTACTACTTGAGGCGCGTGTTATAGGGCAAAGGGTTAAGAGTATAAGCGAGAACACTGCTCTCGAAATGTAGAGAGAGAGAGAGAGAGAGGAAAGAAAGCGAGAATCGTTCGGGGCAGACATGATTGAAGGGACACACGAAGAGAGAGAGAGAGAGAGCAGCGTGTGTCTGCGGGGACAGCCGCCGAGGGGCGCTGGGAAATCTCGCGTATACAGCCGGTGTGTAATTGGCACGACGACGCGCGCGGGCGCGCCGGGCGGAATTTTCCGGAAAATCGCAAGACTCTTTCTGTATGACGTATACCTATACTGCGTATGCGGGATAGAGTACGGCAGAATTTCTCAAATTTTGCATTACTGTTTTCGGACGACGAGAGAGAGAGATGAAAATGTACAGTTTTTCGCCCTACAAAAAGAGATTGCTGTAGCGTAGCGCAGCTCTCGAAATTAAATGCTTCTTCGTGGCGCGGTGAGAAAATGAAAAAAAGGCAGCCGGTCACAAACCGCCACCGAAAAGTCTGATATTATATACAGAGTCTCTCTCGCTCTCTTATCTTAATAACTTTTCACGAAGAGCTGACTCGGCGAAAATCGATAGAGGTATTTTTAACTGTATTTAACGTGTGCTCGGGGCGCGCGCTCGGGACACTCTTTATGCGTTCGAGAGAGTGTATACGGTAGCTGTGTCGCCTTTGGAAAATGTTTTTTTCTTCTTTAATTGAGGCTCGTGTGTGTATATGTGTTTTTTTTTTAATTTAGAAAGGGAATAATTAACGAAGAGCAATTACATTGTTATAATTGAAACGATAAAATTAGTGCGCGAGAGGGGGGAGGATGCAGACCCCGAACGTATCGATTTTCATGTTGTCATGGTAACCGCTAAATATTGTATTTAGTTAAGTTAAAATTTTACACCGTTATCGATGTGTACCTACACTATACCGCTGCGGGCAGCAGCACACCGGGACATTTATTATTCAAACAGCAAAAATTTCGCGCAGCTCGCGTCGAAATTTTTGACTCCATTGTTAGGCGTAGGGTGTATATCCTTTTCCTTTTAAAATTCAAAGAAACCGCTTCGCTGCAGTCACAAATATATATATTTTCACAGCAGAAAGTAATTTCCACGGCTTTAATACAAATTATTTAGCTCCAAAGTAATTTGTTCGCGTTATCTAATGTACAATCTCACAGTTTGAGCTGCAATATTGCGCAAAGCGAATATCGCGCTTATGTAAACTTAAACGGCGCGCTACGGAGAGAGACTTTGGAATTTTTGTTGACTTTAATTAGCGAAAGGATTTATTTGCCTTGGAAGAAGAAGAAGTTTATGTGTATATATATCATAAAGCGCGCGCGAATTTTTCGTTACAAATAGGTTCATATTCGCGGTTGATATATATGTACATGCCAA
>JAPYZP010001721.1:0-20754 GCA_030522985.1 Torymus sinensis | reverse complement strand
TTTAGTGTAATGAAATTCCGAGAAAACTGAGATTTAATTCTCTTTAATTGAATCGCTGAAAATGAAGAACAATATCCTCATAATTAATAATAATATAGCTTAGTTTTCTTTTCGGATTTCATTTTTTGACATAAGTATTAGAAACAAGTGGCATATTAGGAAGTGTAAAAAAAGTCAAATAAAGGGAAAAACGAAATGTTATTTACAATTAGAAGTTTAAAATTTAGTTTAATTTGTATATTACTAAATCTTTGAGGTGTCTAGCACCCTTAAATGGCATATAAGAATAAAATAGTCTATTTTATTAAATCAAAATCACTGCTTTTGCAAAAAAAAAGAAAAATGTTAGTCTTGAAAATAATTAAGCAAGTGAAATCATTAAATATGTGTCGGGATGAATGGTAAAAAGGTTTCTTTTTTCCTCAAATACACAAAGCTTCCGTGTTACAATTGTTTCTCATAAAAGATACATGATGATGGTTAATACATTACGTGCACCACAAAAAAGAGGGTCAGTTAGACCTCCGAATTCCGAGTATTGAATGTTTCTTTCTTTTATGAAAATCAATGCTTGTTTTCTTTTATATAATATTTGTAATAACTTACGATTCTTATTAAGTTTAATAAATAGAATTGTATTGTATTAATATTTATATTGTAGTGTTGAATCTGGAAAAGTCATTCAATGTTTTATGGAGTCAGCTGTGTAATTATTACATTATAAAAGTTGATTTTTTATTGTTTAATGGGCAATTTATCTTAATAAGGTACCTTTTCCATGTCGTCCGAGAGACATTACAAGGTTTATAGTTCATCGCATGTGAATCAGCAATGTTATTTGTTCTGTCGTCGCAAGGCTTTTACCTGAAATTGCACCTAAGTGCTTTGCGAGTTTCGGAACACTCAGACATTTTTTTCCCCTCGAGTGAAATTGACCGTTGCTGCCCCTACCAAACAATGAAGATCAATTTTCCTTACGTTTAACTATTTATGTATCTAATTATTATTAAACTTGTAAATTATATATATTTTTTATTTAAGTTCGTCATTGAATTCCTTTTCATGAAACTGCAGTATAATAAATAAATGTACATAATTCAAAACTTACCTTGCTCGATTTTCTCACTCGCTTCGCTCGTGCGAAAAACCTCGAGCAAGGTAGAAAATCACCTCCCACAACAGTGTCATAATATACTATAATCAAATTGCTTAATCTAGTAAAATATTATTTAACAATGATATTTTACATATATATCCTCTTCATTTTAATTTTCAATACCACATATTTCACAAAGATATTTCTGTTTATACATTAAAGCGAGCCGTAAAAATCAATAATTTCCTTCCTGATGTTATATTTGCTTATTGTTCAATAAATCATACAAAAAGTACTCAGAATTCTACAAAAGAAATCGCAAGAATTTTACAACTGATTTGAAGAAACCCAATTGAAGCTTCAATAAAACGAGGAAGAAAGAAGAAAGTCTTTTTGACGTGTGCTTAAAATAACCTTGGGAAAATTCGCTTTGCAAAAAAGGGGAGCGACCCGCCGAAATGTGTGAGGTACACCGCTAAGATTTTCGATGGGCGGCCAAAACCAGAAACACATTTTTCGAAGGACGCGATGATGGATAGAAATTTACTTGGAGATTTGAATAAAATTGATGAATCCTTTTTTGTCATCAATTCTTATATCACCATAGAAAAATAAAAATTTTCAATACATATTTGCTATAGCTGCTTTATGGTGATTTTTTATATAATCTTAAATATATTTTGAAAATAACAAATATTTTACAGAGGTTTTTGAAATTTTCCTTAAAATAATTGAAATATAAAAATCATCAGTGGAAATAAAAGCAATCACGCTAAACTATAAAAGCAATTAGTTTGGACTCTGCATATTTTGAAAATTATAATCTCATCGAAACAATGACTTTTCGATTTTCATGATAATTGAACTACTTTGCATACTTACAGGAGAGCTTTTAATTAGAAAATACTTGGAAAATTCAAAGCGAACTTTTCGACAGAACGAACAGAAGAGTCTATTAAAAACATTGAATTCACCTCGAACTTTGTTCACAGCCATTAAATTAACTTTTAAAAATCACTAGAATTTAATTGCATTCCCGCTCGATTATTCAACTCGACCATAGGTTTATATGTTTGCGACCGCCGTGCATCAGCGCGCATCTTTAAAGCCATCTTCGATCCTCGGCGTATGTCGAGGCGATCCTCTCGCCGTATCTCTCGTTTTAGATCTCTGATGCAGTTTGCTCGGACTCTCGGGCGACTTCATCTGTTGCTTCTCCCAACAATCGCCCGCTGCGTCGCTCCATTCCTGATTGCTGTACTCTTCCGGGACTCTGGAAGTGGGATTGAAGAAAATACGATTAACAAGAATGTTTCGCTATTGATTTTTTTCGAATCAACGTTGTGATTGTGCATGGAGATGAATTGATTGTCTTTAAATTGCGATTGAAGTTAAATTTGAGCGGGGAAACGATTTGTAATGATAATTCATTGGATTTTAATGCTAGCATTCAAAAGATAAAGCAGTTACATTCCGTTTAACTAATGCAACATGAAAGCGCAGAAATTATCCAATTAGTCAATACTACCTTTGACGCTTTTGTTGCTTTGTTATTGCCTTCCTTGCCAAAGTTAATTCTCGTTGCGTGGCTCTTAATTCATCTTTCTTTTCCTGAAAACATATTTAGAAAAATAATGAAGCTCATTACAAAAAAGTCAAATGTTAACTGTAAAATTTGTAAATGTTATAATTATAAGCTTATTCAATGAAATAATAAATCATCAATGAATAAAAAGATATTATATACCCTGGTAAAAGGATATTATATACCCTGGTAGAAATGTTAACCAACGGTTAGCGAACTGTTTGTCAATTTTTAATTGAAAAACGTCAAAATCATTATTATGTTGCTATTGTCGACGAAGAATAAATATTTGTTCATGTGAAAATATTATATTATCGACGCTTTAAAATATAATATTAGTTTTAAATAGGTTAAATTGAATTTCGATGTTAAGGATCAAGGTTCTCCAGCAACTCTTTAGTCCAATAAGTAGTGCAAAAAAATTCTTCCAAAAACTAATCAAATATAGATCGAAAATGATTTAATAATATTTTTTATATTTTCTAAGGTACAGCAGTTTGCGTTCATATAAGTTATTTAATGCAAAGATTAAACTACTTATTTGAAGTCAATTTGACTACGTAGTAAGGTCAATTAAGCTTCTTTATTTATGTGCTGGTTCTTTCTGCTACACGTGCAAGTGTAGGTTAAGATAGTACATACTACTGGACTTACTGACTCCAAATCTTAAAAGTTTTGTATAAATAAACCTAGGTTAAAAAGAGGACCTAGAACAGGATAATTGATAAAATAATGTTGTTAAATAAAAAGGAAAATGCTCAAAAAGCATTGACATAATTCGAATAATCAAATAGTAATATTTCTTGTGTTTATTAGAACCAGTTGCGTCGTTGCTATGCATTCTAGCGCATTCTAAATTAACTTAGGAGATATCGCCAACTTTAATACTTAATATTTTACGATTCTGCCTGGCAGTCTGTATTTTTCTTTGCATATTTTGAAAGCTTACATACAAAACTTTTAGAATCTCATTTTTCAAATTTGTGATAGATTTCTATCAATAAAAAAACCTTTCACTTCCGGCCTCCTTAAACCTTCGGGCCATATGAGACTATGTTACAGTTGCCATTTTCAAAATAGTTTTTCTCCAAGTTTTCCCTGGAAAGCTGACCTCATCTTTTGGATACAACTTCTTGAAGTATTAATTAATAGTTCCGTCAACTTTCAGTAACCCTTTATATATCTTCAAAACCTGGAGAACCACCTTAAACTTATGTATAGAAATTCCTCCATTTGATTAATATGCTAACCAACGACGTGGATTTATTTTCTACCAGGGTATGCCTATATTTTGATATAGTTAATATAGATTTATTTTGCTCGAAATTTCAGATTTATTCACCAGTAGTAAACAATTGACGAAACTTGCATTTTTCAACCTACATATTTTTTTTTATTATTATTATTATTATGACCGCTTTTTGAAGCTTATCATCAAATGATAAATTACATCTTCGAAGTATCAGTGATGTCATCATTGCTGTAATAAACAAATGATTCAAACAATGTAATTATAATATTACATGACAGAATTGTTTAGCTCTTATTTATGACTCATCCAAGTTTTTTAAGAAAAACTATTTTGTGGAGTTTGATTTCTGAAATTTAAACTTACTTTCCTATAGTATCTATAACAGTAAATTTTCAACATTTTGAAAATTGAAAAAGTTTATCAATAAGGAAAACTGTAATCTGAGTAAAGGAAATCTATAGTACAGATTTATTCTAGCTCAACTAGTCATAAGTAGTTGTATATTTACGTAATATAGGTAGTAAATTCTCTTTCGAACATTATACTAACACGAACAGATTATTACATTGTACAATTATCATTACACGCAATGAAGCCATCACGAAAAGCTTATTAACCATCGTCCATTGAATATAGAGCCCATTCGCCTATACCAATAGGTAATCCTGTCTTTATCAAAAGCCAATCCTGCTCCGACCAAAAGCGACGGACTATTACAACCGGGTCTGTGTGCAACACATAAATTTCGCTCCTCTTGGACACAGATATATGGTTATACTTACCGATAGCTTTTGAGCGAGGACCTGGAGTTCGATGTGCCGCGATTCGGACAGTTGGCGCAGGGTGAGCATCTCCACCGAGAGCCGTGACAAGTGCTCGTGGTAGCTGTGCTCGCGTTCTATCGTTTGCTGCCAGAGATCCTCGCGGTCTCGCACCGCGTCTCGCAGCGTCTTCATGTCGCTCTCAAGGCTCATCAGCTGTGACCTGGTATAGGCATATAAGAGTATATTGTACGAATAGTTTTGCGGTCAGTATAAGTCATTACGACAATCGAATTTTTCTCATGTATTTTTTTATTATTATTGTATATAAAAAAGCGTGTAATCAATACCACGCAGCAATGCCCACGATTAAAAAAGAAATTTATTGGTTTGATCGGAATACGAGTTTTTAAATATTTTCTCTGTGGTTCAAGACTGATATTAAATTACCTTGAAAATGTTTTTCCGCTGAAATTAAACCGTATCTGTTTATGAGAGAACATCGGATTTTCCTCTTAAGTTATTTTTTACTTGCGATTTAATTATGTTAATTGGGTAACCTGAATTTAAATATTGCTTTTTATTTATAAATTATGAGAATGAGAAGCCACAAGTGCTTTGAATGAAACAGTGTATAGCCGTGATAAATAAGAGTGTCGAATTATCTCTTAAATAATTATAAAATGAGTTATTGAATAAATAATGGCTGTTTTCCTTTGTAAGCACAAGTATTAATATTTTCGAAACATTTTCTTTTCTATGCACTAATGTCTTCACTAATCGTAATTTCTAATGAAAAAAGCTTTCATTATATTTATTCTTTATTTTGGAAAATAAATTGAAACTTAACAGTATCGAGATGCTTTTAATAAACTATGGACTATTAAAAAATATATACAAGATAAAAGTAAGGTTTGCTTAAAATAATTAGACGATAAATTGAATTTATCATTAGTACGAAAATTATGCGCTGATGTAAAACATATAAAAAGAAATTCAAAGCATTGTTTTGTCTGTAACAATAACATTTTCGAACGAAAAGTGTCCTGCGTCAGTTTTGCACAACAGTATAAAAGAGTGAAGACGAGCAAGCTCAAAACAGTTTAAGTAAATAAGGTAGGAGTTGTCACCGCAACTTTCTCATCTAAAAAACAACGATGACCAAAAGCATCGAGCGAAACGCACTTTGTGATAGAAACGAGGTCCCTGGTATCATCGAGGCACTCGACGGCCTTCTGCAGTCGTTCGGGCGTCGTCGTCTGCACGGCGCAGTCGTACATACGCGGCGAGCTCTCCTCCTTCTGCGCCGTCGTCGTGGAGGCATCGAGCGAGGACACCGTGGCGTTCACACCCCGCTGCGAAAAATCAGAAATCATATTACGTGAGGAGCAGAGTCGCCGTCGCTGCCACATTGTCCCGCGGGACACGCTCGTGACACTCCCGCGGGGGCAACCAGCGCGACAGCGATTACAGCTATAGCTGCGGGGGTGTAGAATTAAATAAGTCGCTTTCGAAAGTTCGCCCGCGGGGACGAGAGCACACATCGATGGCTGGAATTTAATTCGGTGAATTGCAGGATCTTTCGACTCGGGGAGAGAGAGAGAGAGGATTGGATTGATAAGGTGGATATATGTGGGTTATTTGCGGGGAGAGGAGAAACTTTTCCGATGCTGGCTGATATGGCCTTGAAATATTGATCAGTATAATGCCGGTATAGGTTAAATGCAAATGGGGGTTTGTTTGCAATCGGAGCGGATAAAAATGCTGATGTGTTTTTTAAATTCCTTTTTGTTAATTAAATTTTTGTTTTTGTTTAAACTCATGCGGCAGCCGGATAAATTTATTCATTTCGTTACTCGATGTGGTTCACATGTTGTATATATTAAACAAAAAAACATATTTTAATACATATACTTTTTATTTGAATATATGACAGTTTTTATAAAACTATAGAGAATGATGCACGACAGAAATGAAGAAATAGTTTTAAATGTAATTTTAAGCAATTTCTAAATTTAGAATAATAATTACTATTTGCTTCTATTTCACTCCATTTCCGTGAAAATACTAAAGCAAAATATATTTTAAATGAAATTTTCTCATTAATATGTTGGTTCTCTGCCAACCCTATTTTTTGTTTTCAATATCAAGAGTCATCGGGAAATAATCATTTCCACTATATATCCATCAGGTTTTAATATATCCGTTCGAAATCCAGCTAGCCACTCGAATAAATATTACTGCCAAGAAAAAGATTTCCACAACTGCGGCCGCACAAAAATCGTTCCGACGTTTCCGTCATCAACCTCATTAATATTAAACGAAGTTTTAAAGTTCAAGCACCTCTCTCTCTCTCTCTCTCTCAGCCGGCAGAGAGTCGCGTTCCAGAATACCGAGTTTGTTAATACCGCCCCGGCAGCGAAGCAAGTCATGTTCTTTAAATCTCACTCGGCGAAAAGAAAACAGACCATCAATCTTGTACCCACACACCAACCACCACTATAACAGCAGCTCGCTCAGAATAATGAAAAACTTTTCATCGAATCACCGAATCTCTCATTAAAAAAATAAGAAATAAGGGGGGGGGGGGGAACTCGATCTTTTTTATATCACGAGCAACGAAACGTCCTCGACCGGCCCGCGCGTATAACGAGTGTGCACTCGCGCCGAAAGTTTCGGTCGCGCACGTACTAGTCGTCGTCGTCGTTGCTGCGCGCGCGCGGACTCGATAATGGGGAAAAAAGAGAATCAGGTGGTGGAGGTGGTGTGGCATTGTGCAAAAACGAGTTTGGAGCTTACCGTCGAGTAGCAGTGCTGATGGGTCGCAGGCGGTAGCGCTTGTAGTTGTTGTTGTTGTTTCTCGCGCTCGCGTCGTTCCCTCAGGAGGGTCTCCTCCAGCGCCGCGGCTTTTTCCTCGAGCTCACGGCTCCGCGACGCGGCCCTCGACAATCTGCACGTGCGCCAGTCGCGAGCGATTTATCGCGTCGTCGTCGTCGTCGTCGTTGTTGCGCCCCCCCCGGGAATAACGCGCTTTATTATTTTACCTTATTCTAGACTTTTCTTTTTTTGCTGGGCAGGCTCGATTCGTTGCTATACTATTTTTGCCCGGTATTGAATGAGATTCTTATTTTAGTGTTGTAGGAGAAAGCTATTATGTTGTATGACCTAATTGAGATCGTTGAAATGTTTTTAACGTCATGTCAAGTAAAATAAAGACAAATAATTTAACAACCACGATGAAATAACTTATCGTTCGTATTATTCTGATATTTTTTTTAGCGGACAGGCTCGATTCATTGACTATTTTTGTCCGGTATTGAATGAGATTCTTATTTTAGATTGCATGACAAATATAAATTTTTTAATAGTGCGATAGTATCGTAGGAGAAAAGCTATTATGTTGTACGACCTAATTGGGATCATTGATATGTTTTTAACATGATGTCAAGTAAAATAAAGACAACAAATTTAATAACCGCAATGAAATAATTTCTCGTTTCTACTTATAATTAAAATTTGTAATATTTTGGCTATATGTAGGTATAAAATAGTTGGTATCATAACCATAAATTTATTTACTTTTTTTAGATTATTATATAATGTTAATTTTTTTACGATTTTAGATTTTTCGAAGCTCTTGTAAAATTATTTTACCATAGTAAAAATAATGATCACAATGAAATATAAAAAATCTGTTACTTTTATTCACAAAATGTTATTATATTGTTGGGTCAATTAAAACAATAAGAGGTCGTATCTTTTTAGTACACTCTAAACTGTATTTTGATACATATATTTAAAAATCAATTTAAAAATCGATTTAAACAGACCTTTCCCTTAAAAGATGAAAATTTCATTCGAATTTAATAAATAATTGCAATAATAATTGCAATTTAGGATCATTTAATGCGGTTTAATCATTTAATCATTTAATCACTATCTGCAGTTACTATTAATCTATTAATTCATCAATGTGATGTCATAATCAATAAATCAATATGGTGATGGTAACGCATTTGTATACATGCATCAGTTATACACTGAATCATTGTAGATAATATATTTATGTTGGATACAATATAACACTCATAGTAAATATTTATTTGTGCTCATTCTTTTTACTAAAATGAAGTTTACTAAAATGAACTAAAAATAGTAAATAGCAAGCAAGTAACCTCACTGATTGCACAGTTTCATGTTTTCGGCTTCGAAGTTCTGGTACTGCTCTTGAATCATTACAATTTTACCTTCCAGATACTTCGTATAAAATGGTGAAGATGTTTGAGATTTGCATGTTACCAACGGATCCATTCTACCTGTAAAAATATCACTTTCTACTATTATTTTAATTGTATGCTGTAATTTATTTTTAATATATTGCGTATTGTGGGCTTGGTAAAAGAAGGGCTGTGCTTCGAAAAGGCAAAATTTATTATTTTACTTTAAGATATATTTTTTCTTAGAAAATGTACAATTATTGTACATTTTGTGAGTTTTTAGATATTCTGATGATCAGTTGAGGTTTGTTTTTTACATCTGCAAGATTAATGAAAGAGATCTACTTTCAAGTCAGTACCGTCTTTTAGCTAACGATATATTATAGGTTTCTATTACAATTTACAAATCTTACTAGTGTGGGATATATAATCTCCTGAACATATATTATTTGGAATAAATAATAAGATATTATTTCAAAATTTAGTGAATTCAAAATATGAATAATAACTGCCAATAATAAATGTTAATTAATTGCTGTAACAAGTTATTATTATACGTAGCCTTGAAGCATCATAAAGAGTTTTAATTTTTATTTTAAATGAACCTCTTTTGGGTCACAGCGAGGAACACAAAGTTACGATAAAAGTGAGTTCGTTGCAAAGTACAAAAATTCTTTCTACTTTTTCTGCTCTTGTATAATCAGCAATGCGTACATGCACTGATGGCTCCGGCGAAAGAGATTTATGCGCGGCGCATTAAAATTTTAGCACACGGCGCTTACGAGTCGGAGAGTCAAAAGCAAGTTTGAAATTTTCATTGGCTTCTCAAAGATGCGCCGGCGCATGAACGATTGAGAAACTCGAGAACGAGAAAAGTGGGTGAAAATGCATTTTTGACGCAGCAATTACCGCCCGCAGCTTAGACGAAAGAGTAAGTATGCGCGTGCCTTTCACATTGTCTTTCTTTCTGCCTTCCTCGTAGATAAAAGTTCGTGCATTGACAGCTGAATTTTAACTTATTCACAAGGATGGCTCTTTATACACTTGAAAGCGCAACAACTTTTCCACTTTCGTCATAACGCTGTTTACTCCGACCTTTTTAGACCTGAATGTTATAACTTTCTGGTTTAAACGGATCTGTTTAGTTGAAATGATAATTAAACCGATTTTAACGCGTATTATGAAGTTCATACGAACGGTAATACATTTTATTATCAATAATTCACGTATTTATTAAAGCAGCGACTTTGAAGTATTATAATGTTTGAATTTTGGAATAAAACTGCGTAAATATATGAAGTGAGAACCGTAAAATACATTATATAGACTTTGCTTTTACTGATGATTTATAATGAACCAGTCAAGCTGATAAAAGATTTAACATTTCATTTAGTGTACGTTCTTATTTCTACATGTTTAACAGGGAGTCTTATGGGAAACAAAAAACATTTGCATATTACAGCATTTACAATTCGGTTTTGTGTAAAATTTTTGTTGTAAAAGATAAAAGTTTAACGAACATTTATTGGTTTTAAAAATGTCATTGAGGACTTTAGATTAAAAAAGTTAATACATTGAAAACAAAAAAGATACATTTAACCTAAAAATAAAGCCAAATTTTTGTATTGATAATTTTGATAATTAGAACTGATTTATTTCAATGCATTACCGTTATTGTCTTATTGAGTATCGGTTTAAATAAACTTTAATTCATAAACAAATAAGAAATAATGTAAAGTAAATAATAGTCTACACATTTGGTCTAGTACAGTACCGTGAGTACTAAAAGGTATTCGTTATATTTTTTAAAGGTCGTAACGTAATGTTTTTGTAAAGATGTATTTGGAAGAATTCGGTAATTGAGTAACCATTATAAGTCTAAACTTTCTACTGAGAACATTGAAAAACAAATTTTGAAGATAAATAAGAGCTGTAATAAAATTAAAAAATGAATTTTCTTTCTCACAGTTAATACAGATGCAGTATAAGATTAATAAAATATTTTCCTTTAGTTGGAAAAGTTTTAAAAAATTAGTATAGAACGTGTCACAAATAAACACGAAAAAGGTTTACACTTTCAAGGCACGTACTTTTAAATGGTTTTGAAGTTAAATGTGCGCTTTCTGGCTAAAGTTCATACGTAGTACGTGCCATTTCAAACCACATTGAAAAATCGGGAAATTTAATGCCATGTTATTGTGGTGAATTACATGGTTGCATTTATCTTACATAGAATTAATTAAAAGAAATATTCGAAATCAAAGACATTTAATTATATTTTTTGAACATATATTCGTGATTATGCTCAATTTAATTAAACAATGGCTTTCAACTATAAAATTTCTTCTGTTAAAAATCTTTCATGTATAAAATAAAAATATTATTTTTTTTTCTTCATTCTAATATAGTAACAAATATTTCAGCTTTCTTACTTTCACTTTATATATTTCGTCTACCTCGAGGTAAATATAGATTAAAAGACTAATCCCAAAACCACTTAATGCAGGACCTCTTTACTTTAGAACAAAAACCCGTCGCTTTAAATCCTACTAGACAGTCTAATTATCCCTCAGCCGATCATCAAGTCGGAGCTTAATTAAGACGAACGATAACGCGGCCGCCCCCGCAATTTTTCCCAACCACCCTTCACTCCCACGCCGTCGATGAGCTACTCGCCCGCGGAGAATATAAGTGTACATAAATATACCTCGTACACCGCACAGACACTTACCCTGACGGGCCTGTAGCAGCAGCAGCGGCTCCTCAGCGCCCACGCTGTAGCTCGTCCTGGCGGTCGTCGGCCAACGGCACGAGCGGCTTTCTGAAATCGATGATGCATCACGAGTTTACGATACCACACGCACAATGAGAGATGACGATTTCGTTGAATAAGTCACGCGTGATATTCCACCACGGCTATGACGGATGGCTAATATTTGCCTTTTGCAAACGATTCGGATCGTTGAGTTGCTCTTTCACGTGGTGGTATTCGGATATAAAAAAAATTCGAGTTTTGGAGAAAAACGCGGCTTTCTACTCTATAACGGCAACGTTTTTAGTATTTCTTTAACTCTTGGACTGACGGTTTTCCATTCTACCGTTTTAGTGTGTATTAAGGGTCTGTCTACGTGTAACGGGGCACATTTGAACCGAAGAGGCGTGTATTTTTAGAGCGGAATTCGGGTGAAGAGTTTTTATACGAGTCTTTTGGAATATACGGTAAAATGTAGTCGTCATGTGATAAGAGGTACATGGATTTATACTGTATTTACTATAGCTTTACGTCAGAGCTCCGAAAAATGTTTTAATTTAGCTACGAAAAGTACCATCAAATATAACATATGCAGATGATTAAAATATTTGCATGTACCTACAGCGTCCAAAATTCGGGTTATATTATTACACTTTACGATGACAAAGAGGAAATTTAACTGAAATTGTACCGCAGTAATTTAACTGAAGTGTACCCGTTATTGCTATTGACAAGTTACTCGCTCGCCATGAAAAAGCTCTTTTCATAACTATATAGAACCGAATAAAATAAAAAAAATTTCGAAAACAAATCGCGGCTCTAGGAAAAATCCATACATGAAAAAGTGTGGGCCGACGTTTTAACCTACATTTTTTCTCGCCCAACTTCAATTAAAATTCATTTCCATGCCCGAGCAAAAGCAATTCCGTGGTAACCCCGCCTAGACCGTAATCCGTAATTCCTGCGGTTGAAATCCATCACAATCCGCCTTCGCAAAAAAGCCCCTCCTCGCCCCGCGAGAAAGAAGAAGAGAAAAAAAACGACGGAACCGTTCAATTACCCGGCGCACGCCTCTCTCGCCGAGGCCAGCCGCCGGCCTTATCAGCCCGTGAGAGGGCTGCCCGCAGATAAGAATAATAATTTCAATGCTTGTCTTATATGTCCACGACTGCGAGAACCACGCATACATACATACATGCGTTCTCTTGTCTATACGAAGAAGGAGAACCGCAAGGGGCGCTAACCTATCTCGTGGCATCGGGGGCTGCCAGCGGCCAGTAGCTGAGGGACCTTGAGATGACAGGGCCGATAATTGCGAGCGCCGCAAGTCGTCGTCGTCGTCGTCGTGCCGCCGCGAGACATTTTCCGAGAGAGGCAAACGGTCCTTTCCTTTTGTCCTTCTGAGATTATTCTTCTCTCTCTCACTCATATATACGCTATATACGCGGACTCAAGGCTCGCTCGTGCGTGTTCTGCGCCTTTTTCGGGACTTTTCTGCTACGCGAGAGAGAGAGAGGCGATTGCGCGCGCGAGCGGCCCGAGGAGAGGAGAGAAAGAGGACGTCAGGCGTGGATGATCGATCTCGCAGTCGGCGCGCCTCGTTTTTCACTTGTTCGTGTCAGTCGCGAGCGTTTTGACAATCTGTGCGTGCCTGCCCCTCTAGTACATATAATATATAAAGCTGCGTGTGATGGATTCAGGTCCGGGGGAGTTTGGTTGCGGATTTCGGCGGGGTGAGCAACAAGTTAATACAAATTGTTGCGGCTTTGGTTGGAATGTTTTACTTCGATTGGGAAAATATGATGATTATTTGGAAATTTATTTATTTTTATTTCGTTATTGTATGTGTTCGTGTTTGCCCTTTGCTAGATATACACGAAAAGTGAGCCAGAACAACGCAAAGAGGTTCGACGTATATTGTAATAGGCGAGCGGCGCAGCCCCAAAAAGACGCACACAACGAGTTAACCGAACATGCAAGGCGCCAGGATTAACCCTATGCGTGATGTTATTGCGAACAAAAAACCCTGATGACATTTTTTGTCCCGGTGGTCAGTAATTTGTTATTAAAAGAAAACGTGTAAAATTATATATAAAAATTTTAAAAAATCGATGAACCAACAAGTTTTTTAGGCAAATTGGGCAAAAACGAAAACTCTTTGATTTGTAATTTTTTTTTTTAAATGCTTCATTTTCGAGCTACAAGTCATTTAAAGTGGAAAAATGGCAAAATCACAACATTATTGAGAATTTTTTTTCTCGGCTTCTACTGGAGTTTTTAAATTTTTTCTTTTGGAAATTACTCGCCAAAATGTCTATTTTTAGGTTATATTTTTTTTTTATCCAAATGTCTATTTTTAGGTTATATTTTTTTTTTTATCCAAATGTCTATTTTGTTTTATCGTCAAATTTGCAATCAAAACCTTGTGAAATTTAGAGCATTACTATACGCTATACAATACCAAAAGTTTTGACGAATAATTTCCAAAAGAAAAAGTTTCCAAAGGTCCAGTGAAAGCCGAGAAAGCAATTTTCGAAAATGGCTTTAGTTAGTCATTTCTCAACTTTAAATCTCTAGTAGCTAAAAATGAAGCAATTAAAAAAAAATTACAAGTCAAAAAGTTTTTATTTTTGCCCAATTTACCTAAAAAACTTGTTGTTTCATGGATTTTTCTAATTATCATGTTACTGACTAATTTAAGAAATTACTGACCACGAGGACGAAGAAATGTCATTAGTGTTTTTTTATTCGCAATAACTTCACGCATCGATCCTAATAGGGTTTATCCTGGCGCCTTGCGTGATCGGTCAACTCGTTTTTTTGTACGTCTTTTTGGGGGTGCGTCGCTCGACTATATACTTAATGTGGTAGAGGCAAAGAAAAAGTTCTGGAAGTGAGATTAGGACCTGCTACCGCCGCGTGCGAATGTGCACCTAATCAACACAGCTCTTTCTCTTCTTATGTACCTATATAGGTTTTTTTACTCCTTGTTGTGATTTATATATTATATTATCAATGGGCGTGATTGATTACAGGTCGGAAACAAAATTAATTAGTCTAACCAGAGTCATTATAGGCATAACTGAGGAAAATTCTTGCTACAATAAAACTTTGTAGATGTTAATTACACGAATTGTATAATAATTTTATACTAATTCTGATTATTATAGCCACAAGCAATTTGATTTTTGCAACAAAACATTTTCTCCTTACAATCAACGGAATCTTTATTGCAACTAATTAAAACCATATATTATGTTACTTATTTTAACATATTTTCATCATGTTCATGTGTGAAATTAATAAAAAAGTATTCGAGTAAAAAGTTTGTACGACATTTACATTATGAATGCGTACTGCACTATTAGTGGTTTTCTTAATTACACCGCCTACATTCTGTATATATTTCTATTTATAGTTAGCGCGTGGGTTAGCAATAAGGAAATTATAAGAAAAATTTTCTGCTATACGTCAGCATTTTTCTTTATGTCCATAAACAAATTTCACTTACCCGTTACTTTTTGGTCTTTCATTTCCGGCACTCGCTTCATTTCTCCGACTCTATATTAATAATATTATCTGATAAGTCTTCTTGTTTTCGTAAACTTGCCTTTTCTGTATGTGCATATAAAAAGAGAGGAAAATCAAGAAGCACGCCAGAACGTCGATATTACTTATAGAAAGCTATCAAATATATTCTGACGGAATAGCGGAACTTGGATATCGTCTAAGGGGAGTCTTTTATATTAGAATAGCGTTCTTAACTTGATTAATTAATCAATTAATTAGAATGTAACCCTTACAATCTTGACATTTTCGTTATCTATTCCTACAGATATAGTTTTGTAAAATATTATTATCAAATTGTATTAAAAAAACAAACGAAAAAAAAATATCGTTTAAAAATTATTTTAGATATTTCAATTAATTTGGAATTCGCCGGAACTCATTTGGCGAATCCGGAACAAACTTCTATTCACCAATCAGGATGACTTTTGACGATAGAATAAAAAGTGGCGTCTGCTTCCCAAACGCTTATATGGGAGCGCAGTCAGGCGCGTTTGCAGTATCGTGGTGTGTTTATCGAGCAAACACACGCACATGCCAAAGCATTTGATCGGCGAAGCGAATTAGTAAGAACAGAGGGCCATTCACTCTCTCTCTCTCTTTTCCTCCCACCCCCGCAAAGTTTATCGACTGTACGCAGCTTCTGAAATGAAGATCAAACGATTCCACACGCTGCACACATCACGTGCGGATCTCTGGTGCTATTTTTCTTCTTTCGTGTGAGGCTTTGTTCCACGAAGTTTCTCCCTTCCCCCCTCTCGAAATGCAGTAATTTTATTAGCAGAGGGTGCGAGAAATAGCACGAAGAGGACGCGGATTTCACGCGTGTTATTAGAACATAAAGTCGGCAAGTGATGGCGATGGGATGGGAGTGTTTGGGTATTGCCGATTCCGAAGGCTTCTTTTATTAAGACATTAGTGGTGGTGACGGTCGTTAATGCTAGTTGAATTAATTTGAAACTCAATTACTGAGAGGGTTTGGCTTTTTCGTTTTTAATTGTTAAATAGATTTTTCGTTTAAACATTAAATTATTTTGAGAAAAGATTATGCGTTTAATTATGAAAATACTTACCAAGCATGTTTTGCCATCAAAAGAAAAAGAAAAGAAAAACCAAACGAAATCTTGAGGATGAAAGTATATAGGGTAAAAATAAAAAAGGAGCAACTCCGCGTTCAGATAGATTGAAAAAAGACATTTATTCTTTCATACAATCATAGATTTATTTTAATTTCACATAAGCAATAGATCACATTAGATGATTTTTCACTTTTATTTAGCTTCATAGATAAAGTTGATCGTTGAGTACGTTTTCGATTGATTTGCTTCACATGTACATCACTTAATTTCACGCATTATCAATAATATAAAATTTGTATATTCTCTGCACAATAAAATGTATTTATCCATTGTTTTTCAAATATTTTCAATAACCAATAATAATAAATAACATAATACTTAAATAGTTCGATAGAAATCTTTTACATTGTCAAGATGTAGAAATAATCGATTTACAAATATAAATTAACTTTATAATATCTTTATCTTACTATTTCTATAGTAATTTTATCTATTTCAGTTATTAACATCAAGAAAATTTTATATCAATAAGTGCTATTATTATAACCATGTTATTTACAGTGTTTTCAGATTTATAAAATATAAATAAAATTTTCATAACATTCAGCAGCAATAAATAAATTCATGCAGTTTGATCGAACGATTTCAAGTTTAGAAATTCAGTGTAAGTATTAGTTTTCTTTACACAATCGTAAATGTATATCGGAATGCACTTGGCATTTATAATGTATATGACGGTGCGCAACCGCACGATCATTTCACTATACAATATCAACTATATTTTATTAACAGCTACGAGAGTTTTCTTTTCTTCGTTGTACCTCTTTTTGGCTATTCGAACTACTTGTTTCATAGCGGATAAAAATCTTAATCACATAAACATGGAATAATTATTACAATCTACATAGTTACTCATTGTGCTTATAAATAACAATAAATATTACAATAAATTTTAATCGGATTTTATTTATGTACATGTAATTCACCATTATACAGATAATCGTGAATTTTATGTTGTGTTAGTTATATTTGCTCTGCCTCAATAGTGCATTTTTATTTTATTTATACTTATGTACATACGTATACTTTTAGCGTATCATTTTCCACTTGAGTCTCGAAGCATCGAGACGATAAAATTTTTTTAAAAGTATTTTTTTTTTCATTTGCCATTTTCGTTTGACTTTTATTACTGATATTACGTATTAAGGTGATGTAAAACCCTAATTTCAATATTTTTTAAATCAACATTCAAACGTTTATTTGGAAAAAGACGGTTGTCAAGCGCTCCGTATATGTAAATACTATACTCAGAATTTTGATTGGATGATTCTATTAGTATTTTCAAACGAGGTGTACTCGTTTGAAAATTAACATTGGTACTCACATCCCCTCAAATTTTGCCAAAGAGTAGATAATGCAATTCTTTTCTATTGATGAAATATTATCACATTTTCTCTATATTTTTCTTTTCATTGAAATAAGAATATAAATTTTGAAATATTTTTTGTATGCCTTTAAGAATTTTGACGTAAGCAATTAATAGCGCTGAACAGGAATGTTCGCGAATATTCTATTTCAATATTGACGTGCGACGTGCTACACTACTATTTCAATTGTGTGAATTTCAGATAGATATAAAAATAAATCCCTGTATGATGTCCATCTTGTTCTCAGATGGTCTTTTCTACATTTTTTTTCAAATATATATATATATATATATATTTAACTTTACTAACAGACGCGCCACTGCACATTTTATACACACATAATAAGTTAAGAAAGTATCGTAACATATATATTTATGAAAAACGTACATAATTATGTATAATAATATCTCACTCGTTTCTAAATTACTGCAATTTCTATGTTTACCACATCAACAGCCTCACGTAGTCCTTTTATCGATTTACAAGCATATAAATACATTATTTATTTGATTTTTCTTATTACTTATATTACACTCTTAAAAATGTTATTCCTATTTTACACAAAGTTTGTGTAAAATATGAATTTCCCTATTTTACACAAGCTTGTGTTAATTGAAAATTATACACACGCTAATTGTGTACATTTTACACAAATTTTGTGTAAAATTTTACACAAAATTTAAATTACACAGTATTCATATTTTACACACAATTTTTAAGAGTGTACGAAATGAGATTATCATAGTACCTTAACTATATCATACGTACGGAAATAAATACTGAAATTCTCTACGTATATCATCAACATCCAAATGCTCTTTATATATTTTTTTGCCACGTTTTGATACATTTTATTGTCTGCATGCCTTACAACATAACTATAATTAATACCTCTCGGAAAGCTTTTCCAAAAATCTTCGATGCCTTTCCATATACCAATACGCGAGAAAATAGCGCGATGCTTATTGAGATCGACAGCTTTTCCCCCGAGTTATACCCCTCCGTTGCACTTTGCAGCGAAACACGCCGCCTCTGTCAATAATGTCGCGCCTGAAAACTAATATAAGCAAAACTCGCCTCACACACATTCTTTCCAAAAATATTGGCATTGTAACGGATGCGCTGCACGCTGCATTTTCCTCGTATAAAAAACAACTACCACACGATATCTATATATATATATATAAAACGCATCAGTTTCTTTCTATCGACCGTAAAATTAGAAGGAAAAAAAACGTGCATGTATATAAAACTCAAATTCGTTCGGATTTAAAGTCATATACGCTATTTATATACGATATATATACCTATACACTGACTACGCACGCCAACTACCCGCGGTGGCTAAATTACTCGACGTTCGCCGCACGCGCGCGCATATGTCATAGTAGGGAAAATCCCGGGAAAGCCGAGAGCACAAGAAGAGATAAATAAGCGCGTCGAAGCTACGGCTCTCGCTTCCGCCGTATTGTCTTCTCTCTGTCTCTTTCTTTGGCCCATGCTAGGTTAATCCCGCGAACCCTTCCCGACGTATTATGATACATGTGTACGCGCAGTGACTGCGAGCGCGCGGCCTATATAGCAAAACAAGCGCGCGGCGGATTTCGCCGATGACGCAAGTAGAGAGAAGAGCGCCCAACGCCGCACGCGATTTTTTATCCGATCCCCTCCCCCTCTGTCCTTTCTTTCTTTTTTTTCTCTTGCTCGACGGCTATCTCCATCTTTGCGCGTGTCTCGTCGCAGATTTTCTTTGTCTAGCTTTATTTCTGTTACTGCTGTCACTTTTTTTTTCTTCCTCGCTCTCGGACCCTGTCCTCCTTAGGCGCGTATTTTTCATTGCTTTTGTTGCCCGTTTCCTGCCTCTTTGTCCTCTTCCTTGTCCGAAGCAGCGCGGAAAAATATTAGGATAGGGCTCGTGTCTTTTTTGTCAGCGTTATACGGTTCCATTTATTTTATTTAAGCCGATTTTGCAAATTAATTCCAACACGATAGATATAATTAACGACGAATTTTGAATGAAATGGACAATGGATTTCCGTGGAGTATTTTTTGAATTATTAATTATGCATTATGTTTTGTATTTTATGCGGTTTAAAATTAAGATACAATCTACTTCGACGAAAATATTTAATATCGTGCATTGAATGAAACTAACAAAATGTAGGTATATGCAGGAGTGCTCATACTAATAATACGCATCCACTGTAAAGATTGATATTGTAATCTGGATTCAGCCTTTTCATTAACCACCATTGCACGGCTTCATTCCCACAAAATAGAGAACTATATAATGCAACCCATGTTAACAATTTTTCACTGCGCAGGGATCGATACACGGCGACAATGTAACCTATTATAAAGAACTATATATGTAGAGACTATTCAATTTTCGCATATTTTAATAATAGAATGAGATCTTGCCATTATACGTGCGGACGAAATTTTAACTTAAAATAAAATTGAATTGCACATCATCATATTACGAATATTTAATTTAGACACTTTCTAATGTACTCCGTAGTAAATATATCTCATAAAGTACATTAATTAAAGATTCACAAATTTATTTTATAATTTAAAATTATTCTCCAACAGCTAAGTTACATAAAGGTCCGTTTAAAAATTTCTGCACGTTCTTTATAATCTGCTAAGAGTTAATCTACTCAGATCGCATATTATATACACATGGAGACAACACTTTCCTCGAAGCTTTAAAATATCAATTTGCCATTCCGATTCGCAAAAAATGTCTTTTCTTTTTCGAGAATATTTATATTTTTGCACATGAAATTATAGTATATAGTTATACCGTTGATACATACCTACAGAGCGAACAGCTTAAAGGTAACCTAATATATCTCTTAAATTACTTTGACAATGCTCTTATCCCTGCTTATCAACCGCTGTATTTACATATAAAAACCATTTCTTTGCTTCATCAAACTGCCAGCAGGCCAGGGAAAATATTTCCTCTCTTATCCGACCACCTCTCGATCGCGCGCGGCCCATATATTTTCC
>JAPYZP010001720.1:0-23318 GCA_030522985.1 Torymus sinensis | reverse complement strand
AGTGTCCAGACGAGGAAGTGATCCAGACGAGGAAATGTCCAAACGAGCACATGGCAGACGAGGAAATGGGGGACGGGAAGGTGGAAGACGAGGAACTGTTATGCTACCATCTTGCCCGGCTGATTTTTCAAGCCGACAAAAACTACCTTCGTTTTGGTTGTTACGCAGAATTTAATCAATTTTATTTTTGCTTAGTATACTTTTATATTCTTTTTTGTTATTGTAAATCCTTGAAGAATATGTATATAATTTTAAAATATTTTCTTATTTTTTATTGTTTATTAACGTTTTTCCTAAGCTGTAACGTCTTGCCTGGGCTTCCCCTATCCTTCTCAATGTTGACATGTCTGAGAAAGAATACTATACCATCCTATTTAAAAATCATTCAAACCCTCGTACCCATCTCTCCGCCCACCAATCCGTACTTCGGATTCGCAGCGCACTTAACGTCAACCCTACGTCTTATAAAAATGCTCGTCGAAGATCCAATATCTTCCACGAGAGCGGTACAGGAATGAGATTAAACGCGAGAATCGTAGTGTCGATTTTTAAATTATAAAGTTCCCCACGGTGATGCAAACGCGCACTTCATGTCACCCATGTCGGGAGGAGTAGAACGAGAAAGAGGGTACGTAAGGAGTTTTTTTTTTGTGGCGACGAGGGTTCAATTTATTGAGAAGAATTCTTCGGTATCGTGCAAAATTGATGTACCTTTGGGCGGAGTTAAGTAAAAATATTTTAAAAAAGAAAGTATTTTAAGGATTAAAATGTTCCTAATAATTTCTATAAGTAAATTGTAAATTAAAAATAGTTTATCGATTAAAAGGAATTAGCGACTTGGAATAAATAGTAATATTAGATTTGCTTTTTTACGTTTTCTAATTTCCTTGCAAATGCAGTAAAAATGTTTCATGCATCTTCTCTTAAATTATAGTACATAAATCTATTTATACATTATTTTTTAAAATATTTTATTGATCCATTATATTTGGAATATAAACATAATAGATTTGAGTTCATTATTTAATATCGCATCAAACACTTTGCATCTACATATATTTATGAATCATTCTAAATCAATATGAAGAATAGAATTGAATTGATTTTAAAGCTGCTACTGGTAGAAGTTTTTGTAATTATAATTTTTTAAGATAATGGCCAAAGTCTACCATTCAAATGTTTTTTTATTATCACACCATTAATAAATCAACGTTTCGGACATTTTATTTAATATGTCCCTCTTCAGGAAAAGTAAAATTAATCGTAGTCAAGCTAGTTTTAGCGGGAAGACAATCCGCTCGTCGAATGGAATTTCATTAATATATAAAAGTAGACTGACATTTTTAAAAAGCACTCTTACGAATGCACTTAAAAGTGAATATTATTTGAAAAAAAATTCAATTGTGAAACATGGGGACATAGTAATAATCAGATATAATATAATTTGATGGTTACACAATGAACATGCTTATATTTTTTACTTCATTAAATCTCATTAAACTATATTTTCCGAATTTTTTAAAATTTTAAAGTCTAAGCGAAACGCAACACCAAAAAGCTGTTAAATCTTCTTTATGGGGTATCACAGTTCCACCTCTCGTCCTCTTCGCAGCATAAAGATACAAAAGCTCGACCTCACTCTCTCTCTCTCTCTCTCTTTCTCTTTCCCTCTAAAATTCCCGCATTTAATGCGCCGACGCTTCGTTCGCTGACGAACTTTATATTACAAAGGATGTCTAATCGAAACTCAACCTGAAATTCGAGCTCCCCGCGTCGCGACTTAATGTTCCCCCTTCAAGACGCGCATAATTATTCGGCAAGCGGAAGCCGATAAGAATTTACAAGACCCCGCGTATATATACGCGCGCTCGACAATGCCGCCGCGCATAACGCAATGAAAGGGTGGCAAGCTCTTTAATGGATTTCACCGCTGCTTCGCGGAAAAGCTATTTCGAATGCAAAGAAAATTTCCAGCGTCTCCTCTTCTTGCACCTTCGTCGTGTCTACTTCTTCTTCCGTGGCTTTATGCGTGCAAGTGCGTATACGAAAACACGTGCGATTGAAACATGAATAGCTGAGGAGGTGAAAACGTCGAGATAAGGTGAAAGCGAAGAAGACACGTGGCCTAGTAGAGCGAGAATTTCCCAAAAGAAAACGCGAATTTACTCAAAGTTGATTTTAGCGATTTAGAGCCACAGTGAATTTATCTGGAGAATAATAGTGTATAACAGGTATTTTTTCCTATGGACTTTCTAAAAATATTAAACTGGGTTCTATTTGTAAATAATTAAACTTTTTATTCTCCTGGCGAAGAATCATCATCTTAGTACAGTACTCTTCAATATTAATTTCTCACTCTTTTTTGGCATAGTCCGAAATAAATATATTATTATTATTATTATTATTATTATTATTAATTTACGAAACTAACGTCCTTATCTTAAAGGCTCAACTAAGACTAGAAAAAGAAACGCTGAAGAATAACACATTACTCGCCTTCTCACCATTTTCATCCAATACTTTTTTGTCCAGCCTCAATCTCAAATTTTCAGTAAAAAACTAACATCTGTGAAAATTATTATTCTATGAAAAAATATATTATTGAATAATCCGTTAAAGACGCGACTCTCGAGAAGTCAGATTGTCCTCGGCTTAAGCTGACCAATTTTTTCTGCGGATGACATTCCATTAAAACGTTTCAGCGAAAGAGTGAAAGAAGCCAGAGGAAATATGCGTGGAAAACGTGCGGCGCCTACAGAAAATAATTGGTGCAAAGAGATATTGATTCGAATGACTTTGACGAGCGTTTCATAAAGTATACGTTCATCAATTGAATGACGTAAAGACATTTTTTCGATGTCAAGTGGCGAACATTCTTTTGCATTGCATATTAAATCAATATTACCATAAAATGGAACAAAAAAATACTACTTCCGTCTTTTAAAAAACAAAATAATAGTGAAGTTTACAAACGAGAACAGAAATGTATACTTCGAGAACAATCAAACTAAACTGTTGAATAGGAGTAATTTACGACAGACTTTGTTTCACACTTGACTAGCTCGGTCTTATATGTCAACCAGATCAAAACAAAGTCTCTCGAGCTCACTACTCGGAATCTGGAGAATGTCCAACTTTTCCCGTGGTAACGCCAGGGAACGAGCTACACCCCAATAACTTGTCGTGAATATAATTAACTCCGAGGAAGATTAATCCTCGGGCAGAAACTTGTGAGTAAAGTAATTTGTGTTAAATTAAGATCTTTGCTGCTGTATAGTAAGTATTGAACTTCTAAGTAATTTGTCAGTTTTTTTCATTTTTATTTGACAACCAAGAATGTAATTCATTGTATAATATATATAGTAGAAAATAATATCCCTTTAGTTCATAATGAAACGCTCTAAAATCAGTTATAACATAAATCTTTAATAATTTAACAATTATTTATAAAATTGAATTGTAACAAAGCAACTTAATAAGCTCGCTCAAGGGTGTACTCAGCGGCTAATCATTACCTATAGACTCCAAAAGTTTTAAAAGTTTTTTGAAACCTTGTCAAAATCCATCAAAGCTGACAGAAAATAATCCGCGCAGTCTTCCGTTCCTTTCTGTCACTCTACGACCGTCTTCACGACATAATTCACTATTCAACGCTTCATTGATATTCTTGCTTGGCCATCGACACCTTGCGTGGTTCAGCCATTATCTACTCGCTGGTAAAATATAGTGAATTTGACGAATGCCATCAAGTTAAACAGCAAAAAGTTGAACATCAGTAGCTAAAGTCAGAATTGGAATAATGAAAGTCGTCGCGGATGAATCAATACTACCTACAATTAAGGATTTTGTAAACTATAATTTAACAAACCCTAATTCACACTACTAATGTGCGACATATAAGTAGTTTATTTCTTGCGATTAGTTGTTTTTATAATGCTCAATATTCTGTTAAAAATATTAGCGTCGCTTCAATAAACTAAGTCTATTATACCTATTAATCAAGAAAGGATTAAGTATATTCCAATACAGAATTTCATAATGAGTACTCAACCATTGAAATTCAACCATATTATAATGCTTGAGTGTTAATCCCTGTCCACTTCCGAGTGTCTAGCTCTGCTTATAGTCATAAATCAGTAAAGGCTTCGGAACACGTAGAAAATTCGAAAAGACCGAGAGTGTGAGAGAGGAAGTGAAGAGAAGAGAAAGAAAGAGAGCGAAAAGAAACTATAGACGGGAAAGACGCTAGAAGTCGGAAGTGGAAGCTTGAACGAAAGTCGGCAAGACTTTCTATTCCAGAAAAAAGGGACCAGGAAAAAAGACAAGCAGACAGTAACGCTTTAGAATGGGCTGCCTAGGAGTGGAATTTTTGTATTTCTCATTAAATTAATTATTGGTTAAAGTTAATGTGACAACAACATTTACAAATTAGAGATACAAAACATTAACATAACTTATATTTAATACTTTAATTATTTTAAACACTTTTCCACTAGACTTTTTCAACTTGCCCAAATAACATCATAAACAAAATATACACGAAATATTCAAAAACTTTGTCTCAAACTACCTTATACGCTTTTCAATTCCCTAATCACCGATCGTCAAGTATAAGCTTCTCCTCAAACTCTGTTCCTATACAGACATGACCGCCCACGGCACAACTTCGCGAGTCCGTAAACTCGAGACGCTAATCTTTCGCCCATTCACATCCCGAAGCCCACACGCATCGATAAGACGACGAAGTTTCGTCGGCGGGGGGCTTATCAGACTCGCGTGCGCGCGAGCTCGTGCGCGCGCAATCCAATTACGGCAGCCGATTAAGAGACTTCGCAGCAATGACCACACGGGGAGATTTATTCCCGAAGACTCTAAACGCGGCCGCGATGGCTATCGGTGGGAGGTGGTGAGGAAGGAAACGCTGCCGTGGAATTTAGGGTCGACGATTAACGCCACACAGCGTCGCGCGTGTGTTGGTTTCTCCGTTTGTTTTATCGCACCATGTGCCGTCGTGGAGAAGTTAAGATAAGTAGTACAGGCAAGACGTTTTACCTATATGTTCGATGGAAAAAGTTAGGGATCGTTTGTAGAAAGAGGATGAAATTTCCGGTTCTTGCTTATACGATGTTTCACAGGTCATTTGGTAATTTACGTACCTGATACCAAAGTCGTAATCAGCAATAAAAACACAAAATTGGAATACGCATCAACAATCATCACTTTGTAGAAAAGTTATGTGAAGAAAATGAACGTAAACAATAGACAGTTAGCAAACAAGGGCTACAATGCACTATTTTCATTCTATAGACCACAAATTTTGGTCTCTTCTCATGTCTTCGAAATTCCTGAATTGGAATCCAATATGGCCCAACGTCTAATATTAACCATCATTGCAATATTTCGGTTCAATTTTCGATTACTGGTTAATTAGATGTATTTTGAAATGAGCAACTGTATTTTTTATAGCCATTTAATGTATTCTTGAATTAGGGGAAGTTATTGAGCAGCCAAGATCAAATGAACGCAATTTATTAAAGGTAGACAATATCAACTATATTATAATTGAGTATTATTCTAGGATCAGTATATAGTATTGTATATCCCTTTTTTATTACAAAGTATTGTTACTTATTATATAATAAACACGATAAATTAATATTATTATTTTTAACACATTTTCCTAGATATTGATCACTCCGAAACCTTAAAATAATAGTTTGTTAAATTATATAGTTCATAATATGCATTACATGTGAAATTGTGTGGATATTGCAGAGACTCTATAATTATTCAAATCAATTTAGTATTTACTCCATTACTATAATATCTCTGAATTACTTGATTTCTTAAAAATTTCGATTACGCTAGTTATTCGATCGACGCAAATAGTGAAATATATTCAAGTAATATAAAGCAAGTTTCTTCGAAACTAAAATCCAACGGGCTGCGCGATAAATATTTATTTTAATATGTTAATACGTTAAAGTGTCAACGAATAAATTTACTTCAAAATCCATTATTGCACATCTATAAATCATCTTTATTCCTCGAATCTATCCTGAAAAACTCAAAAAATACTATCCCCATCCCCACTCACTCCCCACATACTTCACAATGACGCACCTTCTTTTCCCTCAACCACAGCGCTCCATCACTCGCGCTCCACAGGTCCTTCCGCATATACATAAAGCACCTCGAACCCCCCCTCCGCGACTCGTGTCGCCATGCTACGTATAGCTATATATAGGTGGTACGTCCGCCCTCCCAGCGATACGTCAATATATTCCGCGCCCGCGGCTGGCTGGATACCCCCTCTCTCGCTGACGGCCTTCACTGGCGCGCGAGGTCGGTCTGCCCTGATGTCCTCTCTATTCCTCTCTACAGAGGAGAGCCGTAGCTTTCAATTCTGCGTGAAATTTGAGTGTTTTTTGAGGTGAAGTATTTTTTTGAGCGGATGAAGGAGTGAATTATTCATGGATGAGACAAGGTGACTCGTGGACGCACGATGTTTAGGTACTTTTTGAGAGAGTGACCGGGATTTGGATTCTTGTAGGCGACGCTGTATGTTTTTATTTTAGTGGTAGTTTCGTATTCCATTTATATAGAATTTTCGATGGTACAAAATATGAGTTAGTTGATAGATATTCGTACGCGGGAATTAAATAATAAAGCGTTAAAAAATAAGCCAAGATCGGAACGCAAACCCAAGGACCCGTAGTTTTTAGTCTCGCGCTCAATCACGGCGCTATAATGGCCAGCTAGTTATTCATTTGCTGCGTCATCAGTCTCTCATCTTCTACGATGTTCAATCGTTGACATACCTAAATAAAACAAAACTAAACTGTAAATATATTAAAATTAATGAAGATATTAATTATTATGTTTATTTCGTATCAATACTAAATAGACTTCTGCAAATTGAATACAAATAAATACTATTATAGGGATATCACTAACGTTCTAAGCTTGTAAACTTTAAGATCATGCTATTATTTCGCTTGAAATAATTTCATAAGAATAGCTTACATATATTAAATTTGTAAAGTAATTTCCAGAATCAAATTATACAATCATATCATAATACACATACACAATATTTTTTTTTATAAAATTTCAATATAATATTTTCGGTTATATTTATCTGATACAAGTATTAACGAATCTGAAAGGATGCCGTTTTCATAAATAAGCTGGAATCGCCCTTTAATTAAATTAGTTCTTTGATCTTCTATATAATATTTCAAAATAAAAAACGTAAAAGTAATAACATTCCATGAATACCTTAACTAGTCTTTTAATTACATTTGAAGATAAATGCTTTGATAAGCATGAACGAATGAAAAGCATGTATTTACCTTTGATAATGATGTAAATCACTTGATCTCAAATAAACATTTCAAGCAAGAGAGCTCCTTGTAACCGAAAGCTTTTTATCAAATTTAAATATTTAAATTCACTGATAAGAATTTTTCTATCGGTCTTACAGTCTTATAAATTAAATTAATTAATATTAATGGCAGTTAGATTACCCTAGTTTATAATCACCCCCGCAGAATCTGAAATAAAAACTTAATTAAAACCTGGAAAAAATTTGGTTAGCAAAGTACAATCTGACTGCCACCCACCACCAAATTGCCCAACGTTTCGAGCCCGGGTCGGCTCCTCCTCAGGACTGAAATAAAACCCGCCATACACCTCCTTATATACCCATACCCTCCTTCTTTCCTCTTATTCCCACCACTATCCACCTTCCCCTCTTTAACTTTCCATGGTTGTGGGTGGCAGTCAGATTGTCCTTTGCTAACAATATTTTTCCAGGTTTTTAATTAAGTTTTTATTTGAGATTCTGTGGCAGTGATTATAAACAAGGGCAATCTGACTGCCATTAATATTAATTAATTTAATTTATAAGACTGTAAGACCGATGGAAAAATTCTTATCAGTGAATAGTAAATTACAGTCGACAAAAGTAATATTTTTAATTATTAAATATTTAAACTTTTAATTAATGATGGTTTTTGCAGTAGTTTTGCTAACTGATATTATTTTCAATTCTATAATCATTTAAAATTATAGAAACCATTCAATATTTTTTGTTTTATTCCTATAATTAATTGTTAAAAAACATCATATATGCCAAGTATTGTTTATTAATATCATAAAATATTATGCAACAATACTTATTCAACGAATTAATTAATTTTCATATTTAATGTCATTATTCTTTTTAAACCGGTACATTTAATGAATTTGTACCCGACCGATCATTCAAATTAAGTAATGTAAGGTATCGTTAACACGTAGATAGGTGAATACCTATGCTAAAACTTCGACAACTATTTAAGCATGAGATAAGCCTTTGGAGCCTAGAAAATGTGACTTATAAAATAAAAAATGTTGTACGGAATAATATAAAGTTTATTTTCAGAGTCTGTATTCTCAATCACGGTTCTCCCCAGTGACGTGGCCTTATATCACCTGGTGAAAATGACTGCTGAAGTTTTATCTCCTTGGATACGCAGTGCTTTATCCACGCCTCCGCAACTCTGAGGACCTCTTGAACTAGATCTCTGAGAACTTCTTCAAAGGTGCCTCTGGCCAGGATAGGTATGGCATCCGCGTACCTTACCGCTCTGATTCCCATCCTATTAAGCACCTACAAGGCTCCATAAGAGAAGAAGAAAACCGCGTCCGAGGGCAGCCCTCCGAGACCGACCCGCCAACCAGGTGAATCATCCAGGACGTAATCAACTCTCTATCATCCAAAGTGCTCATGATCCAGTCAATGATGTCCTTTGGAATACCATGTTCTTCAGCACCTTTCTTCAGCGCCTTCCCGGCAGGAAGGAAGTGCGATTAAACGCACCCTCAACGTCCAGAAAGGCTCCTATGCAGAGTTCCTTATGCGCGATCTGGTCCTCAGTGAAGCCCACGTGCGATAGGAGCGCTGTTTCCACTTACCTGCCCGTACGATAGGTATGCTCTTCCTCGTGAAGAGGCAAGAGCTTCAGTGGCCACTCTTTCAGGAGCCCGTCTACCAGTTTTTTCAACGTCTTTAGTAAGAACGATGTGAGGCTGATTGTCTTGAAGTCTCACTTCCGTGTATCTCTTCTTCCCCGGTTGAGGCATGAATATAATCTTAGTCTTGAGCTACTGCTTAAGCCTGTACTATGCATCCTCTGAGTAGTTCTGTCAGCGGTCCAATAATGATGTCCAGGCACTGTTACAGCAGTGACGGGGTGATAATGACTGTGCCTGGCGCTTTAAATGGCCCGAAAGACAAAATTATCCCCCTTATCCCTTGCTGTTACCACCTGCTCTGCTGTGCGCTAATCTACCTTCCTCCCAATCTGGCGGGGGGCTTGCTTATCCTCATCCACCGGTTTGAGAACGGGAAAGTTGGTTTCTATCGGCAGCTAAGTTCACCACCTGGTGCTTCTGTCAGGACTCTTAACAGTCTCGAAGTATCGCTCATGATGCTCGATTCAGAAGACCTTCCAAGTCTCTTCCGTGTAGTTCTTCCTTGCTCCATTGAAGAGCCGTCCTGTTCCTTTCCTTTTTTCCTCCAGTTCCCTATTCCACTTGAGTCTGTCGCGTCCGGTCGATTTTTTTGGTGAGAGAATAGTTTTCCTCGAATGCAGTACTGAGCACCATCCTAATATAAACATCGGTATACTCCAACTTATTCGGTGTACCATATTTTCCCTGGAAGTCAGCGAGTCGACTCTTCACCGAGGACCTGAATTCATGCCACTTTGTCTTCCTGGGGTTTCTTAAGTAGCTCGCTCCTGTTGGCCGTGACAAAGGTTGGCTCTGCTTCCTTGTTCAAGATTTTCCTCCACCAGGTAGTCCAGGAGGTCCTCCCGACACGCATTAGTGTCCGTGCTGCCCCACACCTAGTTATGTGCATTGGCATCACAGCCCACCATGAACCCAAGGCCTTCCCTCCTGTAACACCTGATCTGTACCTCCTCTGGAGGAGATTTGCTACCGTAAGCACAATAGGCAGAAACCACTATGAGCCCCTTGTCCTGGCTTATCCTGTCTTTCTTTCGAACTCTTACTACCGCTAGATCACTGGTGGAGAATTCCTGCAGGAGCATGGCTTCTATTCCCCTAACGCACACCATATTACGCACACCCTCTATCCCGGATGCTTCATCCACTCGACTATGTTGGGTGGGAGACTGCTTATTGCTCATCAGCGCGATACAGCCCAGGCAGGGCCAGGCTGGGAACTACGTTCCCTACACTTCCTATAGGACGGTCTCTGTTATGAGACGCCTACATTGGCACTCCATTCGCTTGGGCATCCCGTTTATAGGAAGCCGCATTAAAACAGCGCAGCACTGCGCCTCCTCCTCTCAAGCCTTCCCACCAGTCACCCAAGTTCCCCACCGATGTGGATACCTTCGCTACATTAGTAACGATTCAATTAATAATATAAAGTACTAATTATTTGTCAGTAATATATTTTTCATTTTCTGTTCAGATGGTGTTAAAGCGCTTTGGATCCTCAAACTCGCAGTTCTACTCTACATTGTCTATCAAGCAGCGCAATATGCTTCGCAGACAACTATAATAATGAATCACGAAGTCTGTGAAGCTGTCTCGCTAATTATAGTTCAAATTACCATATGCTATCTATAAATGCCAGATTTTTTGTATGAAACTTATTTAAGTTTAATTAGATTCATACATTAATTTCCAAACATGCTTTTATTTAAAAGATGTCCAACACCAAGAGACGAAGATCCCCGGAACCGTCCATCTAGACATCATCGTCGAATTCAATGATTTTCGACACCGAGAGGCGAAAAGCCTCCGAGCCCACCACCTATAGCACCGCAAGGGCTACCTTGACCATCTAACCATCACATTACCATAATTTTCAACATCTACACGCGATCATTTTTTCTTTTTAATTAAGCGAAGCTCTTTATTGCCATCTTGCGTAGTTTAAAAAAAAACTAATAATATAGTACCCTAATAGATACCCTTACCTGTATAATTTTCGTGAATAAGAAGGTGTACAGATAGTATATATATGATTATGATATTTGATAGATAACATAGCCAATGTGAAAAACTAATATTACATAAAAAAAAATAAATATTATTTCAATAATGATATATAATGAGCAAGCTAATATTGAAAAACTTTTAAAAAGAGTTACAAATCTTTAAGTATTTTGTGATGTTATCTGACGTTAACATTGCTTATAATTTCGTGAAAAAATTAATAGTTTTTAATGAAACCAAGCTTAAAATTTAGCTTTTTCTGTCTACTTTTATGTAATCTTTTTTGCTCGTTTTCGGATCAGAAATACTTGCAATGTAACAGTCAATAGAAGAGACATGATTGTTTAACAAAATAGAGCACATTTGAGATTAGATTGCCCATATCTCAAGCAAAAGGGCCAGTCAAATGGAATTAGGAACACTGGACTTCATTTCTAAATACCAAAAATCATCCTGCTAAAATCCATTACCCGGAGGATATTCACTCTGCTTGTAAGTTAAGATTATTATTTAAATATTCATTTTACAAATAATTAAACTTTTTAGCTTTGACAAATTGTTTAAAATAATGTTGTTATTGAGTAGGATAGTCGTTAAAGCGCGTTTACTCTACAGCATAAACAATCCAGAGTAGTTGAAAAACTTCATCTCATGAAATGACGCAAAAATTACCTCTTTTGAGGTAGCCTAAATTTCAACTCCTGTAAACCGTTGCCTTCAAACATCTGCTCTTCATTGTTACACCAAAGAAAAAAGAGCCAGCGGAAAACTCTTCGTTGCGCTTTCATTTAGCCAGCGAAAATCCACGAACGCGTGCGCATCAAAGACAAAGGCCTGCGCGAACTTTGAAGGAAAGAAGCTTGGTGAGGTAAAAACCGCGACTGGGATAGCATTAAAGCGCTTTTCTCTTACTTTAATCTGGTGTACGGGCTTTACACATGAGCAGGGCGTTGGCGAACAGTTTAAAAATGCAAGCCCAAGAGTTTACAGTAGTACAATACGCGATTTTAATGTTTTAAGTAACTTAAAAGTGCGTCAGAAATCATTTTATATTGTAGGCGAAGTCTTTAAAATAATCAAAGAATTATCAATTTTTAATTTTCGTTTTCACAAAGTGTACAGTTACGTAGTTGCACATCTATAAAATACAGATTTCAAAATATAAATGTTGTGTCACTAACTGTGTAGTAACTTTGAAACATGGACAATTAGATGAATAATCAACACACGCGTTTAAATGTATATTTAGAAATAGCAATTCAAAAGTAAAAAAATGTAATCTTTAAAATTTTTAAATATTTTATCTCGTGTACTTATTAGTTCAAGAAATGTGAATTAAATATAGTACCCTCATTATCCCCATCCCACGCATTACACAGGCATATACTTTTGCAAAGCTTTGCATCCATTCATACAAAGGTAAATTATTTAGGACAATACACTAAAAAATAAATACTAAATTATGTAAAATATCTTCATAGTAGACTATTGGAAAAAAAACTCTTTGAACAGACTTTGTTTTTATCATTTTCTTTAATTTACAGATGTTGTGTCTTATCTACAAAACTAGATCTAAATTTTATAAAGAAAATTTGAATAATTGATAATATCTTTGATCGAAATGGGCATTTATCTATTCATTCCCGTATTTTCAATGATTTAATGTATATGCTAAACGACAGCGAGAATAAGGAAAGAAAATACGTGCTGCACTTAAGTAGAAAAAATCGGGTACTGTCAGACGAGAGAGCGTGATCTTGTTTCAGAAAAGATTCTCTACTACGAAGATAAAAAATTTCATTTCTTTCCTCTGTTTACTCTTTACAATTTATTTCTTACAATTCTGAAACGGTAAGTAATCTCTTACTATTCCGAAAATCTTTTATTTTCTGAACTTCTCCCAGCACCAAAACCCTTTCAAAACCTCATTACATGATATTAAAATCACCTTTGCAGAGTCATCGCATAAATTTTACCCAGCCCATATTCACGATTCTACGTCCACGAAGATACCCATAAAATCACCCCCATCTCAGCTCTTTTCTCATCAAACCGTACTTCCCAACGCGCCGAAAACCACTAAAACTCCTCAATCAATTAATCATACGAGCCGCAACTATTAGAAAGCAAAATACCAGCCACAGCATAGGTGGCACGTGTAAATACATGGCGCGACGCTGACGTCCGCGCTACATACCTCTCCCGCGATATATGCTCTCTCTCTCTCTCGCTCTCTCTCTCTCTTTCTGAAGGGGAGGCGACCGGCGCACGCGCCTGCACCCGCGGCCCCCGCGCTTGCGGCGCCTATATACGGGATGCACGGCGAGCGCCTAGTGCGCCACGGGACGCAGCGAGTGTCGCGCGCGCGTGTGCTTGCGTCTCCCTCTCTCTCTCTCTCTCTCTTCCGCTGCTCTCTCTCTCTCTCTGCACGTGCGACAGGTGTCTGTGTGTATACACACGCGCGTCGGTTGCTGGCTGTGTGTTATTTATTGTTGTCGAAGGCCTAGCAGTTGTTGACTCGTTGTTTTTTGAGCCTCTAAGGCGTGCGCGCGCGCACACCCACGCCTGATTCGTTATATAAAGAAAGACGAGAGATAGAAAGAGTCTAGGTGTACAGCACTAGTAGAGGCTAGAGTTGCTTCCTTGTACGTGTATATGTGTATATTTATAGATATACTTAACGCGCACTGTGAGTAAACTGATGTTGATTCAGGGCATCCCTGTTAGCCCTCATCTTCCTCTTCGATGTTCGAACGATTGTCTGTTAACGACGTTGAGAAAATCATATAGTATATATGTGTATGTGTATTTATAGAGATGCGCCTTGTTCGTAGAGCACCAATTTGTCATTTTCTGCTGTATGAACTCTGTCGGCAAGTGTTAATTTACTGAACTTTCGTTCGCTTGAGACATTTTTGGTATTCACAGCCGGTGCGCTGTGCAACACAGCAGCGTTACACCCTGTTGCATCAGCACGTGCGCTACGCTATCTCCTTGGCTGGAGGAGGACGACATCGCAGTTTTTCTTTTTGAGGTAAGTGGGGTTCAAGGCTACTGATGTCGGCGAATTTTCTCACTCCCTGCATCTGATTTTTTCCGTCTCCATTTTCGCCAGTTAGCCATTTTGGTGCGATTAATCATGAAGTGAGGTTGACCGAAGTTTTAATAAAAAATTGGTGGTTAACAAATTGTTTATAGCGCTGTTGAAGAAATTATTTTATAAACTGAGAAACGTCGCTATTTTTGTCAGAATTGACGCACTGGACACATGGATGTCACAGAAACATATATTTATTATTCTTGGAATGATATTTTCTTTCCAAATTTCTAAAATGTATTTAAATAAGCAAAAGAACACAAAATTAAAAGAATTTCTTTTCGTTTATAAATTTAAAATTAATCGTTAAATAAGTAAATTTAATATTCAAATAAAAGCCGATTTTCTATTGAAAAATGAAAGTATATAATCCAATAAATTTCGGTTAAATATAAAATTATAAAATAAAAAAAGGTTTTAATTTTAGTTATTACCACAGATTACAGCAAGACTGCGACTTTTTATATATAAAATCCTTTTACATCTCTCTCAGCAACGGCAAATTAAAGTCTGTAGACTCAACTTACACTCACGTCTAGATAAGAAATAAAAGCACTTTTACGTCTTCAGTCTAATTAAATTAAAAAGCTAACGTTCACTCTTAATTGCTCGGTTTCTGCAGTAATTATTTTTAATTTTAAAATCATTTTTTTATTTTACGAGAGATAATACAATTTACTAAATAAAATTTTTAAGTAAAAATTATGCTCGTGAAATCTCATAAAACATTTGCATAATTTTCAGATGTTTTAATTTTTATAAAGCGCCTATTGAGGAGTACTATTTCGTTAATTTATTTTCTTTAATGTATGTTTAAATCAAACTTATATGTAACAATAAAAAATGTCAATAAATATTTAACAAGTAAATTTCAAAATTATTTTACATTCTAGTAGTAATAATGTAAATTTTAAAACTGAACACAAAAAATCGTATTATACAAAACTACAAAATATTTTTCTATTAAGCATTAATAATGCTTTATGACTAGAAACTCATATAATTCATTGCAACTATATGTTCGCTCAAGTATCCTTGTATGAATTTTAATCGCGGGATTTTACTGTTATGATATACGCAACGTAAAATCATTTATAACTTAAATTAGTTTCTTGTATACTATAACATTCGGTCTTTCTCTTATGAATACCGAGCAGCGAAATTAGGTACTTTAGAAACCAACACGATGCACCCATAAAGAAATTTCCTGGCCTCGACCCATTTCCTGTAGAAGAATCAAATAACCTTGGATGCGCACACGTGGAGGCTTATCTAATTTATGCTCCAGATTAAATTTATTTACAGTTATGTATGGGTGCAGAATTCGTAACATTTCCATTATTTAAGCCTTTCTGAATAAAAAGACAAACATCATAGATGACACAAAATTACTTTTTGAGAAAGAGAACCGAATTGATGACTATTAAATGGTAAAGCAATATATAACTTTTAGTCTAAAAAATAAAAAAATTCAATATTATGTAAAATAAATACGTTCTCTTTTTCAAATACCTATAACAAATTTCAAATACCTCTATCAAATTATGCTTTTTTTCGAGTCAAGTAATCTCTATTTATTTGACTATTCAGTCAAACGAAATCTTATAATATGCGCTGCACAGCTTTTCAATTACTAAAATAAACAGCTTTAGTCGGTACAAAGTAATTTTAAAAACATTTTAATCTGAATATTTTTGTAAAAATAAGGTTCTCTAAAGTAATAACATCTTTGATATGAAGATAAAACTTACCGAATATTAAAAGAAAACGTTTTATAGAGCCAGATAAATCATTCCTTTTCAGCCCGCTTCAGAAATGAAACAAAGCAAATAATTCAAAATCTTTATACATTTAAAATACCTTTTCACTCTACGAAAATCAAACTCGAAATATTCCCATCGGAGGTGAACATCATTCTCTACTTTTTCATCCCAAAGCCATTCCTCATCTTTCGACACAACATCGCCCCGTCGGCTATGTGCTTTATTAAGAGTCCGCCTCTGTCGATGCGTGCGACGTGTCGTCGTTCGACTAAGCCACTCCGAGTTCATTTGACGCGATGTGAAAGTTGGGCGCGGGCTCTCCTCTTCCTCACTCTCTTATTCCAGTCGATCCGGAAAAACTTGTGCCGGAAATGAAAGTGCGAGCAAAGGTTTCACCCCGCTAAGATTGTGAGGAGTTTTAGATTGGTCGGAGCGTACCGATGAGTTTTGTACTTTGTTAGTTTACCTTTTTGGTTTGTTTCTTGCAAGAAGTTGCCGGCAATCCAATATTGTGAAAGCGTTTTTGTTGTATTGACTTTTGCGGGTTCAGGCGGGATCAATAAAATGTATTGGAAATTAGGGACAGATGTATGAAAGTCTGCAGCTGTAAATGTATAGATAAATTTATACGGAATAAGAATCATATTTTTAAAATAAAATCGAAATATACGACGACATGTGGAACACTCGAATCCCACTTCCAACCCTATTTTGCCTTTACTTTCGTAGTCACAACATTTTACACACATCAGGTCCTTGAATAAAGATTGTTTTTTCATTATTTACAATTGTGTAAAGGAATTTACTCAAATTTTCTTTAAAATGTGTTTAAAAGGAAGGAAGCTTTCTTTAAATATTATATCTAAAATGTAAATTATTTAGTCAATAATACAATAAACCAATAAATAATAACAAAAAATAATAATTTTGCGCAATAAATTTACAGGCTTACGATAATTGAATCACTAATTGTTTAACGGTTAACTAGTCAACAATGTACTCACCACGCGAATTAATTTCTATAATTCTATAGCACTGCGTTTTGTAATGAGATTAGATCTCCGCCTTTCTGTATATTTAAAAGCAACCACAAACTAATAAATTTTGTGAATAAGGAGACCAAATTAAATAGCGCATAAAACAAAAACCATTACCTTCGCATTTCTCAAAATATTTAACGCAAACAAAGCCATTTCTCGGTCCACGACAACGTAACTATTACCTCCACCGCGCGCCGTTCCACCTCCCCCGAGTGAAGTAATCCTGGGGCAAGAAAAAGCCACGATGGCGAATCATTAAAAGGGTAAACAAACGAGGAGAGAAATGCCCTGTTTACGGGCGTTTCAATTAGCGTCGATTATCGCATAAGTCGGCGAAGGACCGGCGACCAATATACCCTCGACGACGACGCCAGGAAGTAATTCGATTCGCGATGGTGCTGCGCGAGCGGATGCTTCTTCATTTACTTATTTACCTCGATCCTCCTCTTTTTCGTTGCTGTCTTTGGTCGCCGTCGCCATCGCGTCGAGTGGCAACTTTATGCTGCTGCACGACAAATTAGTGTATTTTTGAGCGAAGGAGAGGGGAGGAAGGAAGTGCTACAATTTTAATGAAAAACTTGTGGAGTTATAATATGAAGACTTGTCGATCGTTCATCTTATAATTTAAAACGTAACTGATATCGCGCTATGCCAATATACGTATTTACTGTTACATACACATACTTTCTTTTACAGAAAAGTCTCTTGTTGTACTTTTATTAGAAGCACTTTATCATCAATAGAAATATAATTACTCTAAATTCAATGAACACCTTTTAGCTAGTAAATGTCGACTTGATGGAAATTTTAATTAATAATATTTATCATACAGAAAGACAGTTAATAATAAATTGATTATTGACACAGCTGAAAATTCTATTATTCTAAATATTATATGTACACGAAAAATAATCGAGATGAAAATTAGTATAGATATATCTGAAACTTGCTGCGTAAATATTATTAAAAAATATTATACGCATATGCAGTTGCTTCAATATGATCTATATTTCAGAAAAATCTCCCAAGGCCCGAACAAAAAATAAATGTCGTTTACATTTTACAAAACAATTCAAAATAATTTTAAGCCGCTACATTACATGCCAGGTCGGCGAAAGAATTGCTCAAGGGGGCGGTTCACGCCCTCGCTTCTAGTATTTCTTCGCGCACGCAACGAAATAACTTTTCTAATTGAGTCGTCCGTTAAGCCGCGCAAAAGCGCCGCGAGCACGATAACGCTCGTTTTTCGTACCGCGCCTGAAATGTTTGCCACTGCTGCCTGATTCGATAAAGGGGGTGGGGGTGTCTACACTCTTAACTCGATGAAATAAAAGTAGGCAAGTAGAACGGAAAATGTAGGAAGGAATTGGTCGAGACTAAAACGAAGATTTTAATCAAGTTTCTCGAATGAATTTTATATTATTAAACGTTTATCTCATAATCCAATTTTCGAATTGTCTAGGAAGTGAGTATAGTGCTACACGGGAATTATAAGTTTCTCGTTGGGTCCCGTTTCTGCTCGAAGTTAAATCAACTGATTTAAACTTTGCAGCCGGATCAAAACAGCTTATGATAGCTTCCTCTTGTTTGCATTATATAGTTCACTATCGTGGTAGCAAATTGAGGTTTCCTCGATATTGAAATATTAAATAGGAACGGAAATAAATTCCGAACGAAAAATACTAAATAATAATAAAATTTTCATTTTCTAAATTCTAACAATATTCGATAAACTGGTGACATTTGATATAATCAAATTAAATCATATTAAACCATACATTTGTGCGTAAAATAATCATCATGAACTTTTCAATTTATTCTTTAGCATTGAGTCGAAACTTTTGCGAAAATTTCATCCAGCACTATAGAAAGATGTTGAATTTATCAGGAAAATTTTAATACAGTTTATGTAAGCGTCTCTCACAAGGAAATGCATTAGATATTCAGCGAGATCACATTGTGCGCTTGAAATTGCGAAGGCATGCTTCCGAGAACTTTTCTCTTTCGCTCTCAGACTTTTTCATTTTTGTTTCCTTAGAAAGTTATTGCGTATTTTTAATGCAACGCAGTCTTTCATAATATCCATATGCGCATCAAAACAATGTACAACGTAGTTCGGGAAGATTTTAGATAATATACTACGTCAATTTAATGCTCTATAGCATTTAAAAAATTATTTGCATGTATTAACAAAGTTTCTTTTGACATATCCATTTGGAATAGTTTATTTACATACGATTATGCAGGGGGCAAGAAATTAACCTCTGCCACCACTGCTTTGTGGCACCTGCCAAAACTACTTTAGCCTCATGCAGTTGGATTCATCTTTCAGATTCTGGAAGTATTCATGCGATTTGAATATTATGCACCGAAAGTTATTCCTTAATAACCATTTAATAAATATATATTTAAAGTTAAGATGAAAAATCATAATAAAGATAAGCAAAATAATTAATCAATTTACATATTGTTATAAAATTATGCAAAATTTATTGTTCCCATAACTTGTGCTTCGGATAGTAAGTAATATAGACAAACTCAAGCATTTTTAGTATTATTGATAACTAGTAAGGTTCGTAATCGGTTTCAAGTAGACATTATAATTTCCTACATAAATAACTAAATTTACAAATATTTCCATACTTATACTTGATTTCAACTTTAGTAGCAAAATGTAATGAAGTGGTTTTGCATAAATCCATAACAGTTAATCATATTTCGCAGAAGCAACTTCAAATTTTCTCTAAATATTTTACATTTTTCAAAAATGTAATAATATATGAAAACTTAGATACTGTAATCAAAATTTTTGTTAACATTCTCATTCAACAAGCTGTTGTTTTCACGACATAAATAATACATGCAAGTTTACTTAATAAACAAGTCTTAATCTGCATCTGCATATAGTAAAATAATTTCAATATTTTCGAGATCCAAAAATATGTAATCCACATGAAATACGTAAGAAAAAGACTTAAAATCATTGAAATTAGCTATAGAGCACTCTATATACTAAAACCCAAAATCAATTAATAACATCAAAATACATTCGATCCCCCTACAAACCCACTTTTCATTGCACTCGGAAAATTTCCCCGTCACTGTCTTCTCTCCATCTCCTTCTCAATCGGAATTGCATATAACAATATATCTCGACGGCAATGGAGCGCGCGACACACGGCGCGCATGCACGCTCAACTCCGCTCGCGGGGCTCTCAATGATTCACCGCACTTCCGCTAACTGCAGCGGCGAACTTGTAAACACTCCGGCAACAGAAATAGGATCTGCATATTAATAGCTCGCCCGCTACATCTGGCGCGCAGTAGGTACAGAGAGAAAGCGCGCGAGCGATCGCGGAAAACACATTGCCGCGTCGCTCTCGAGAGTTTCGACCCTGCCTGCCGCTGACTTGCCCGTGGAGACAGACGGAGAAGGAGCGCGAGGGAGAGAGCTTGATTTTAGCGCTACTTTTTTCGAGCTTTTCGGACGAAGAATTTTTGCATAAATTTTTCAGCTCCGGGGAATTTCGCACGTCCCGGATTGTGCTGCAAGGGAAGCGAAATGGACGTTACGCTCGGTGCATTAATTTTTTGTGATTTACTAGGTAAATTCAGGCGCACTGCGCGCTCGTGCTTTGTTATTCTCGCGAATCATAAACTGATATTCTCTTATTTTTATCAAATATTTTTATATGAATTATATATTTGATTTTGAATAGATATTTATTTAATATTTTACAAATTAATAGCCTAATTTGTTGAAAATGACAAAATAAATCGAACACATCCCTGAATTGATTTTAATTCAAATATTTAGTTAACGAGATGCATTCAAATTGCAAAGTAACATTTGAAAATATATAATAGAAATTAATGTTGGTCTTTCCCTCCTATCTCACTCGTGCAGTGTATGGATTTTAAAATTTTATTATTATTTAAATCTTGTGAATCTGTTGAAACATGATTATCATTGTGTAAATTATGTTTGTACTGAATAAGTGTATTTCTATATAATCCAAATTTACCTCATTTTAGTTATTATTCACATAAAATATTCGATGCTTATATATATAGAATATAAAATAGTAATAAATATCAAACAATGATTTATATTAACCATTTTATATGGAAATGCAAAATACGTGGACGAAAATAAAGCATTATTAAACTTTTATCGCCACTGATAAAATAATTCAACAAGGTAATTTTAAAATACAAAGATACATTTTAAATGACGTCTCAATGCCTTCATTAAATCAAAAGTTTATAAAACTCAAATTACATATCAACCAATAAATTTATAATAAATAAAATGTGTCTTGTTACACATAGCTTTTGAAAGATTAGCTTGAAGACAAACTTGAATAATATTAATATTTCCAATCCAAATATTTATATCTTGTTTGACATCCCATTGTCAAAATAAATACTCCACTAATCCAACAACATACTCTGCATCCACTGACAGCAGCTATACATCAATCTACCACAAACAGCGATAAACTTTCTCCAACATCTCTTCGAAAACTCCCTAATCCGCAAGTCACCTAAAATTTGCACGAAAAAGACATTAAGAAAGCGTAGGCAAAAAAAAGAAGCCGCGCTCACACGCACCTTCCCTCTCGATTGTTCGTCGCTCTCGCAGCTCCAGAAATACACAGCGCGCGCGCGTGTGCGCGCTTGGCAGCCAAAGTTCGACACATCCATCTCCATCCAGCGCGAGTGGCGCGTGCCACGCGCGTGTATTTTGTCTCTCCGCCGCGCTTACAAATTAGCGCTGAGTGATTGACACTTCTGTCGAGCCGTTCATTTTTCTTCGGGCATAGAAGGTATGCGCGCACCACGCGTACGATGTTGATGAAGCGAGACGGGAACTTTTTTTTTCTTCTTGAGGGGAAGAGAGAGAGTTAAACATTCATTAGGTTAGTAAAAAGTGTCACGAAATTCATGAGTGGGGGGGGGGGGGGGGCGGTGACACGAGAAGGGGGATTTAGTTGTCAAGAAGATTGAGCTGGTTTAATGGCTTCTCGAGTTAAGCTATATGCGGCTAATGTTATTATTAGGGTAATTACCCTTTTTGGTTAATTAATTGTTTTTGTGATTGGTGATAGGTTTCGTTAAGAAGTAATTGACAATTTTGAACGAGAAGAATGTCAATAAAAAACGAAATATCGCTGATAATCGAGTTGCACCTAATTCTACACGATTATTTTATCTATATATACGTATAATTTGAAAAGATATGTTGAGTCCAAAACTAAAAAAAGTAAAATTGATCAAATTACATTCTTATGTGCGTTTCTTTTTAGATACCATCAATATTAAATTAACGTTCTTTCTATAAAATATTCCGCGAATTTCATGTATCAACAACTTTTAACCATCTATGTATATTGGCTAAAACGTCATATTTGCTACTCTACTACCCAACAGGATATTTGCAAATATCGCGAGCACTCGCCAACTCGTATCCTCCCGACCGACGCAAAGCAAACCTCACTCGCCTCGCAAATTAGTACCGGATGCAGGCTCAAAAAAATACCTCAAAACGACAAACTTTGCCAACTTTCGATGCGCTTCTTCCCATCGACTTTCTCCTCTTTCTTTCACCCTTTTTACGACTTTACGCTCGCGCGTATCAACGCGATAGGTACTTACAAAAAAAAGTTGACCGTTCGTTACCCACACGCGGACACGCGCGGCTCGTTAACCCGCCTAATTACTCCATTTTTCCTTTCTTTCTTTCTTTCCTTCTTTCTTATACCCCCACTTCGGAGATTCTTGTCGATTTCTAGACTGCGTAGTCGGTGGCTGCACGCTTCGGCGACTTTACACTGCGCGTGAAACGCTCTCGTGGTTTTGGAGGTGGTGTAGTTTCGTTTTGAGTGCCGTGGAGAAGAGAGATAGAGGCGAACGGGTTATCGAGGTTACGAGGTGACGCGAGTACAGCAGTATCTTCGGCTGTACAAGCGGCTGCAATGTTTCGCAGTTGAGGGAGAGCTTGTTATTACCCATCTGCATGTATATAACAACTATTATATATTATATAGCCTTCCGGCCAAATTCTGTACCAGCTATTTTGATTTTGATTTTATGTGTATTTAACGGCATGTGTCTATATACTACTAAAGATGCCTCTCCACTTCTAATGGACTATACTTGTTGTCAGTGACTGCAGGTTTACATGATATGTGCGTGATGGGAGACACATGCAAATAATAACATTGTATTATTATTATCATTATTATTATTATTTATTACCAGCCTAATTATGTCTTTACATCAAATATATACAGATATATGAGGAAATCTACAAATAACATTCAGTTAGAGCGACCACCAACTAAAAAAAAAATTTTGTGCTACATTTCTGATTCAAGGTTTTTCTGGTTCTAT